>JAQGBS010002212.1:0-13606 GCA_034698545.1 Acrobeloides obliquus | reverse complement strand
TAGGGTGAAAAATGCACCAACAATGGTTCCTTTTGCAGCCTCAACAAGATGAAAAGTGGTTGTTGAAGGTGCAACCCAAGGGTGGTGTCGGGGGCCGGGATAGTTCCCCCTCCAGTTCTGGCCGAAGTTATAAGGGTTCCCAGAGCTATTATGGATTAGGGGGTCACCCCAGGGTTAAAAATCGAAAATTTTTTTCTAAAATTGTTTAAAAATGACATATTTAGGGGTAATTTTATGCAAAAAAGCACTAGTACTTGATTTGAAAAGATGTTTCTCCATCAATAAGACTCGGTGGTGTAGCGACAAAGCAGCGGCTTAGTGGTCACAAATTCGCGGGTTTGAATTATGTTAAGAGCTAAATTTTTTGGACAAAGTAATTTTTCGATTTTTACTTTGTGTAAAAAAATTTGGCGGGATTCAAACCCGTGAAATTGTGACCACTAAGCCGCTGCCTTGTCACTACACCACCGAGTCTTATTGATGGAGAAACGTCTTTTCAAACCAAGTACTAATGCTTTTTTTTAAATTAAAAAGCTATATTTTCCCTGAATCAGGGTCAAGGAAGCATTTTCACGCTTCTGGATTACGCGCAATCGATTTTTCGCATAATTTTAGGCCTATATAGGTTGTTTTGGTAAAAAAATTTCGACCGAGATTAGTTCTAATACTTACCCTCCCCCTTTAAGATTTTTTTCATTCAGTTGCATTCTGAGTTAAAAAATTGTATCCTCATCGAAAAATGTTATGGACACCCTGCATTTTATAGATCCTAGATCCGGAACTTTTTGTTAGCATACTTTTTCAAGTGCATGATTAAAATATCGCTATGCAAATTTTTTACATCCGTGTTGCTAGGTTTTTTGGAAAACTTTAAAAATTTTCCAGGAAAGTATAAGTCGAAAACATTAATAATACAGTAATTTTGGCTCATAAATTTTAATAATATATAGAATTTGACGTGATTAGAAAAAAATCCAAACGTCATAAAATTTTAAGTTGGTATATATAAAAACGGGCGGAAAGTATGGAGTCAAGATTGTCTTTCAGATTTTTTGTGTGTTAAGGCTGCGTTCGAGCATGTCAAAAAAGTTGTCAGAAATGTCTAATTTTGCCTGATTTTCAATAAAGTTGTGTTTATTAAAACGATTGGTTATGAAACATAAAATTTTATTGATCGAGAAGCATAAAATTTGGGTACTAGCTCGGATCTGGGACCAAGTAACGTGGTTTCCAAATCCAAAATTTTTTCTAAAAATTACTCTTTTAGGGGTAATTTTATGCGTTTTTTCATTTTTGAAGCGTGAAAACGCTTCCTTGATTAGGTTTTTTGCATGGAAGCGTTTTCACGCTTCAAAAATGAAAAATTCTGATTCCTCAAATTACCCCGAGAAAAAAAATTTTCGAAGTTGGAAACCACTTCATTTGATCCCAAGATCCAAACTAGTACCAACATTTGTTGCCATATTTTATGCTTCATGATCGTTTTAATAAACACGATTTTATTGAAAATCAGGCAAAGTTTTTTTTGATATGCTTGAATGCAGCCTAAATTGTCCTATTTTCTCAAAATTTACTATTTTCTGCAGAAAATTTTATTTTATCATCTCCTGATGCGTCATCTTCCCCCCATTCACCTCTTAGAAATCTCGAGTACTGGCAATATATAAAAACTATGAGCCAGCCAAAAGATCCAAACAATTCTCAACAAACCACTTTTTGACGTTTAGTTTACGTTTAGTAGATGCGTCAATAGGTTCTTCAAAAATTAATTTTTGGCTATTTATATGTGTCAAAAACAACCGATGCCTACTTGAAAACAAATAAAGGATGGTCTGTTTTTTTGTTTCGTCATTGGTAGAAGGGTCGAGCTAGTATAGATTAACAATCGCACTGGCATGAATTTTTTTCGAGTGCTTGCCGGCATTTTATCGATGACATGGGTAAAATGCGGTGACTTGCGACCATAAGTTAAAAAAGACCTCATTAGTGCGTTCGAATCTTTCTCTCTAACTGAATTCCCAAATGTGGTCTTGATATTGCTTGTCGTGAATGCTATATTTACCCCGGACGTTGGCTCTTCATTTTCCCCATTTTCTCTCAATGATTTGCGTATGGTGCGTCGATCGACAGGGTCTACGAAGTAGTAGGTATGGTTGATTACTCAATGAAGATAACGGAAGCGCCTGAATTCCACCATATGTGCCGCGTGTCAGTACCGGCTTCGTACTAGGGGGGAGATGCCGTCGAATCAAAAGCAACAGCACAGCAGCACTTCTTCTGATGACTGGCAAGAAAAACGAAAGTCTAGAGCCACTTTCGACTCCCCCAAAAACGGATGTCATCTCACACGTCGACCGCGACGTCCTTTACGTGAAACCATGAATGTTTCGTCTACTTCAACATAAACGTCGTGCCCACTGATAAGAATAGGATGCACTTGGAAATATCGGTCACATATCTTCAGAAACTTTTGGTACCCATGCACGATACTACATACATGATTTCCGTTTCGCACTTCACTTTTTCCATAGTGCCAAGTTGTTGAGTCCAAAAGTATGAAAGGAGGAAGACGTTCTTGTGCGAAATGCGTCACTCTTCAAAGAAGCTGACAACCAATAGACCTTTTTGGGGCTTCTTTCCTCCAGTACGTAGCAATCGCGTTTGTGGAATATCCATGTGCGACTACGACCATCCGGTTTCATATGATCTTCGCAGAAGTTGCGTACTTGAAAGGCATAAAGAAGACCCATCGATTCTAGCTAGTCGCTGAATTCCTGGTTCGAAAGTTCATCTTGTCATAGAGATCTTGCAGGTTCATATATCGAAGCTTGTCGATAGCATTCATGGTTGTTCTTGGTCTTGATTTCTCGAATGATGTTCTTGATTGAGTTATCGGAGTTTCCAACGGTAATTGATTCGTCTAATCTTTGCCCTTTATAGCTTTTTGAATATTAGTTAAGCATCCCTGCGTGGTCGTTTTGGCGGGAAAATTTTGTGCCATTTTATATTTTTAAAAATAGAATTTTTTCAATTTTCGTGTCAATAAATAGCCTTTCCTTGATTCAGAAAAAGATTTTCAGGCTTCGGGAATGCGAAATTTGGATTTTTAGCATAAAATTATCTCTATTTAGATGATTTCTAGAGAAAAAAGAAAAAATTTGAAACTGTTAATCTATACTAGAAGGGTCGGCTGGGGGGGGGGGGTACTTGTTCAAAAAGGCTGATTTGTCCAAAAAACATAAGGAGGACCCTTATGTGTAGGGTTTTTAAAAATAAAATTTTGGCCCACTAGGGTGGGGGACCTGCCCTCCATTGCCTATGCCACTGCATAGAAACGAGCCCGGCATAGGTGAATAGGGGGTAAATAAATGGAGCCCATCCGCTCTTGGAGGCCTGATCCCCCTCTCGCTATTTTTCGGCAGAAGGCAAAAAAAGCTAAAAAATGATTAAAAATTAAATTTTAGGTCAAAATAGCCATTTTTGACGATTTTTGGTGAAAAAATGTAATTTTTGATTAAAAATTCGCATTTTTATAAAAAATTTCCCCTACACTAATTTTTCGAAAAATGGGCTCCCTCCCCAGCCTCTTATGGATCCCGGACCGGGGACTTCGTCCATGTTGTTTTCACCCCTAGTAAACAGGACTAATTTCTCTCTCTTACCAAAAAATCAAAAGTTTAACTTGACAACAAAGAAATTTGAATGGTATTTATGTAAATCATAAATTTGCAGGTTTTCGCTTTAATACACTAAAAGGTTTCGTATTAAGAATCTAACATCACAATACGGCTTCTTCGAATGGATATGGTCTTTAATTTCCTATTGAACATAAAATTCAATAGCTTGAGAGATCTTTGCGTTTTCCTTTAATCCTTTTGTTTTAAATATGAACAATAGGTACAAGGCTTGGGAATTTTTTGCGCACTTGGCTTGCGAAGCGGAAAATTTTCAACAAAGAGTTAATCAAAGACTAACTTCTTTTTATCAGCTTTAAAAGTTTTTTAATAGAACGCCTATAAAGAAGTGAGCTTTGTGTATTAGTTTTGTCATCCCTGCGTGGTCGTTATGTTCCCCGCCGGGTGTCATAAAACGGAGGTTTGACTATAGTCCGGTTCCGTTCATAAAATATAGTCAACTCTTGATTTAGTGACCCCTCCCTCTAATTCGATTTAGTGACCCTTTTCGAGAATTGTTCCGCCAACACAACCACGCAGGGATGCGTTGCAAAAGTATAAATACAGTCAAACTCGATTTAGTGACACCCTCCCTCCGATTCAATTTAGTGACCCCTCTCTGGGGTGTTACTAAATCGAGAGTTGACTGTACAAAAAGTCCGCTTGCGATGACCAAATGGATAAGAAAGTCACTTGTCCGATCTGGCAAGTTAAGCAATGCTGGGCCCGCAGGTTTGATCCCATTCTCGAGAAATGGAAAATGTTAGCATTGGAGCAAAAATTTCTATTTTTCAAGAAAAATCAAAAATTCGAATTTTAAATTTTTCTTGAAAAGTGAAGTTCGTTTTTTGTTAAAAAATTCGATTTTTTGATTTTTCTTTGAAAAATCGAAATTTTTTGCTCCAACGATGACATTTTCAATTTATCGAGAAAATCGAATTTCCACCATTTTTCTGCAGTTTTCAGGTTGCGGGATTACGCGCAATCAATTCTTTGCAAAAAACTACCCTTAAATGGGTAATTTCCGGAAAAAAATAAATTTTTTGTCGAGTTTAGTCAACGTTAAGTGGCGGCAACCAGGGGAACTTGCTCCCAATTCTTGATCAAAAATTCAACTTTTTTCATATAAGTTTTATGGCAACATGGGAATCGTTTGCATGTGACTCTTTTTTTATTTATTAGGAAGCACGCAAATTTCCTCTAAAAATATGCTCATTTACTTTAAATCTCATACTTTTGAACCATTTATTTTTATAATCGCGATTGCAAATAAAGCTTGTCAAGAAAATGTTCTTTCCCATTTTCCCATTTCATTACCCAGAATTGCTTGCAAAAAAGAAATTGGTTCCGTTCCTCGTTTTTCTACTCATTTCGAGGGAAATTCATAAGGATTTGAAACGGATTTCCGTGACGTGCTCACTCGCTTTTGGCTTCAAGTCTCAATTACCACCTTCACTCATATCACTCCACAAAAGCACACACGCAATATTGGGCAAAAAGGAAGAAGGCTCTCACAGCCTCTATGGACTACCAATTTTGGGGTTTCCGCCGGTCAGATTGATAGGAAAAGTAAAATATGGGGCTAATTTTAGGAAATTTTTATGTGTCGTGATTTTTTGATTAATTTTATAACGCAAATGGACAGTTTCTGAGTAAAATCTCGTAAAATTTTCTACGAGATAAAAATTTTTGAAACATAGTGTAGTGGTTAGCACGCCGCTCGTCCGATCTAGCAAGTTAAGCAACGTTGGGCCCGCAGGCTCGATTCCGATAGAGCAAAAAATACGAAATCGTGATTTCGTGACATCACTACCCTATAGTAGTCTCTTCACGAGAAGGTTAAAAAAGTTTCATAGCGCAGTTGATAGAGAATCCAATCGACCAATCTGATAAATTAACAATAGCATTCAGGTTCCGGTTTTCGGTAGATTTGAAAAAGTTCATCAATCACTGATTGCAAATTTTTGAAAAAAAAGTGTTCCACGGGGTTTTTTGGGCTTCATTTTTGAGAGAGTATTTGCACAATTTTAGCGTTTTTAATGTTATTAATTTTTACATTTTCTAAGGAGCATCGAGTAGTTTTAACATAAGGATGACATCTCTAAAAGCTCATCGCAGTGATTCTAAAATTTAGTTTAGCTTTTACACGTATGTCCTGGTAGGATTCTAATCAAGGACTGTCAAAAAAAGTGCAAAAGTGCATTTTTTACCATCTGCTTGATTAAAAACACACCACTTCGAATTCGTGGGGCGGCGTAATATTTTCTCGGAAAATGAAGTAGTATTCTTTTTACAATGATATTATGTTTTTGACATCTCCTGCGCATGATGCACGTAGTTTTGAAACATACTAAAAATTTTATTTAAACTTGAACTTGCTGTTGCTAAGTTTCACTAGCGATAAAATTTGCATATTTTTGTTATCTAAAAGGTCATCAAGTGAATCGTTTATGGTTGCTTAGTAAAATGAAAGTGTTTGGGTGGAGTTTATTTTGATTTTGTTTGAATTTCCAATTTTTATAACTAGTAGCAGGAGACCGAGCGTCTCTAAGCGCTCCCGATCACCAGTGGCATGTCAGGGAGGGGGTAGGAAAATTCGAATGGTTGAGCAAAAATGCCCAAAACCAATGAAAATGAAGTTTTTACCTCAAAATTTTACGTTTTTCGTAATCCTCAATTTATTCCTGAACTTTTAACATTCTAAACAGAAAAAATCATTTTCCGACCCCCCCCCAATACCGATCCAAGGGGTCTCTCCTTATGTTTTTTGGGGTCTCTTAACTTTGTTAGCGATTTTACATTTTTTGCCATTCTGCTTCTGAAAAGAGACTTGGCAAGAGATGTCAGGCAGAATTCTAGTTTATTTTTATATGCGGCTCGAAACTCCCATCTAGAGAAAATTTTGAGATAGAGCTCAAAAAGTAAATTTTTGAAAAAGAAAAAATTATCATCTCAGGAGCTACCACACAATGGGGAGGCCAACCACGTGAAAAATTTTTCTGAAAATGACCCCTCTGGGGATAAAAACGTGCGGGGAATCCGAATTTGACATTTTCGAAGCGAAAAAACGCTTTCCTGTTTCAGGGAAAGCCTGTGTATTGAAACAAAAGTTGAAAAATCGCATTTTTGCGACTTTTTGTTTCAATACACAGACCTTTTCTGAATCAGGAAAGCGTTTTTTCACTCCGAATCAAATCATAGCAGTCTGACTTGATTTTCTCAATTTCGATTTTTTTACAAGGTGAGTCATAAAAATGAGATTTTTAAGATTTTTAAAAATTTTTTACGTTTTTAAATTTTCACCAAAATAACTCTACAGGGGTTTTTTCTATGCGAAAAATCGATTGCGCTCATTGCCGAACCTTGAAAACGTTTCTCTGACCCTGAACCATCCTATTTTCGCTTCAATACACTGTGTCTCTTCACTGAATCAGGAAAGCGTTTTCAAGGCTTGGCAATGCGCGCTATTAATTTCTCGCATAAAAAAACCTTCCTATAAGATTATTTTGATGAAAATTTACAAACTTGAAAAAGACGCAAAAATCTTATTTGTTTCATGATTCACGTATACATAATTAGTTCCCTATAGTTTTTCCAATTAGTAGGCTATTTCAAAGAACAAATACCCTAATGATTAATCAAATTATTATTAAATAGTTCACCTGGTTTTCAAAAGCTTGTCACAAGTTGTTTATCTATACAGGGGTGACCATAAAGTTCGTGTACATCTTAATTAATTTCATGAGAATTTTCTTCACGGCAGAAAATTTTTCACAAAAAGTGATGTTCTACAAAGTTGTTCGTCGTGATCTCAGGAACAACTTTGTAGAACATAACTTTTTGTGATAAGTTTTGTGTTCAAGAATGTCAAAAAAGTTGTCAAAAACTGTAACTTTGCCTGATTTTCACTAAAATCGTGTTTATTGAAACGATTAATTATGAAGCATAAAATTTTATTGGTCAAAAAACAAAAAACCAATAAAATTTTATGCTTCATAACCAATCGTTTCAATAAACACGATTTTATTGAAAATCAGGCAAAGTTACATTTTTTGGTAACTTTTTTGACAACTTTGTGACAACTTTTTTACACGCTTGAACACAGCCTCATGAAGATAAAATTCTCATGAAATTAATTAGGGTGTACACGAACTTTATGGTCACCCTGTATATACTTTTTCTTAAATTGCAATTCATTTTCCCTATGCTTGATTTTCGGTGTCTTAGAAATTTTGTTCACTTTTTATTTTTTGTGTTTAATCGTTGTGTTAAATAGTTTAACCTCATTTTGTATTTTTTTTATTTTAGCACGCCTAAAAATGATGCCGAATTGTGGCTCCTTGTTGACTTTTATTAGTCTAGCTCTATTTTCTTTTATGGTATATGCAAAGGAAGATAAAACTCCGGCACCAGTGGTAAAGATTGATGAGCAACAATCGAAATTTGCAAATCTTTGTGAAGAATTTCCATTATTAAGAGATTGTTTAGAACAACGTAAGTATAGAAAATTCAAAAAAAAGATTTACCCTCATCCCTCTCCACTGCTCCACATATGGGTAATACTCAGACGCGTAGTGAGGGGAGAATCAAGTGGATCAATTGACCCCCCTCCCTCCCTCCAAAGTCTAAAAAATGAAAAAATTTTATAATAACATAATGGTCCTTCCCATTCTAGAATTTCCAAAATTTTCATAGCAATTTTGTGTACATACCTGAGATGAAGGGGTCCATATTTTCCAAATTTTTGCGAGAGGTAAAGGGGCATCTTAGAAAATTTGCTACTCTCTGCCCCCTAGGTCGCGAAATTGGCGGTATCCCACTTCATCCACTGGACAGTTCATTTACCAAGGACACTTGATCCGCTGGACACTTCATCCACCATAGATACTTCATCTACCATGAGCACTTCATCCACTGGATACTTCATCCACCGAGAACACTTCATCCACCAAGGACCACAAAAAAATCCACCAAGGTGTCCCTGGTGGATGAAGTGTACATTTTCGCTTGAAAAAACGCCCATTTCCACCGACTCGGTCAGATTTGAACAAAAAATTTTAATTCTATTCAAACTGAAAATTTAAGTTGAGGTGATCATTGAAACGAAAATTATTTTTTTTAATCAATTTTTATACCGATTTTTAAAATTTTCACAAAAAATATTCGTCATGTTTATATAACTCAATGAGACGAATAAAATGACACCAAAATTATCCAATTTGAAAATTTTTTTGGGTTATTGAAACGAAAACATGAATCATAAGAAAAAAATTTTAGAAATGGAAAAAAGGAAATCAGCCTACATGCGATTTGGTCGTTCCTCGCCTGATGTTGACAGCTATACAGATGACAGTGAGGATAATTCGGGATTATTAGACATGGAAAAGAGAAAAAGTGCATACATGAGGTAGAGTAAAAAATATATAAATTTAAAAAAAAATGGCATTTCCATTCGAAAAAGTTGCCATTTTGTTGATATTATGAAAATTCATGAAAAATTGAGCATTTTTCGTTTTTATAGTAATTTCTAAATCGTTACCGTTGTCGAGAGAATTGCGTGTGATGTTTCGTCTGTGTATTACAACGAAAATCAGCACAGCAATATCATTTCCCTGATTCAATAAAAGTTGTTTATTGAAACGATTGATCAAAAATTACAACATTCAAACTTTCAGCTTTTTTAATAGATTTTTGAAATGAAAAAATGTTTTAAGTTTTTTATTTTTTAACGATTTTATTTTTACACAAAACTTTTTAGGTTCGGAAAACGCTTCTTCCCCGCCAATGCCCATGGGTTCAATGACGATTCTAGCCAGGAAGTAGAAAAGAGAAAGTCAGCCTATATGCGTTTTGGTAAACGAAAGAGTGCTTATATGAGGTAAAAATAACTTTAATTAAAAAAATTTTTCTTCAAATTTTTAGATTTGGTAAACGCTCCAACGATGATGAAACCGGAGAAGTTGAAAAACGCAAATCTGCATACATGAGATTTGGAAGACGATAAAGAAAAAACTAGCAGGGAAAACTTTTTGGATTTTTATGGAGCAATATTTTTTATTGTATATTGTATTTTATGTTCTGCATTTTTTCTGGAAATGAAGGATATAGCAGTTGTTATAAAGTTTTAATTTTTTTTTAAAATTGAAATGAACAAAATCGAAAATTGGCAAAAGGCAGGGTTGCCATCTAAAATTTTTGAAAAAAAGGAATTAGGCCTCAGAAAAACGCAAATGCTAAAATATGGGTAAAATTAGCTAAGAGTATACAAAAATACAATTCTTAGTCAAAAATAAGTATTTTCGATTTTTGGCTCCAGGGCCACTCAACCCGGACAACTCAACCCATTTTTGAAAACATGGTTTAGGCCTAAGGCTAAGAAACGTCCTATAGATTTTTTGTTTGAGTTGTATGGGGTTGAATTGTCCTGGGTTGAGATGTCCGTGGATTAAGTTGTCCTGGGTTGAGTTGTCCAGGTTGAGTGGTCCGTGGGTTGAGAGTGTCTGCCCCCATTATTTTTATGAATTTTTCCTAAAAAATCGAGAAAATTGCTTTTTTCGGCTTTGCAAATTGTTGCAAAGAAAGCGAAAATGGCAGCCCTGGCAAAAGGTTAACTTTTTTTGTGTGCACTTTTATCGGTCGATTGGTGGTTATCTCGGACGGTGAACATTCAATTTTAATCAACACTAAACATCACATTCGATGAATTTTTCCTCGCTGTTTAATATAAAGAAAGCACTTTTACTATAAGAATTGTGCAGATTTTTGCGTTAATTTAGTTTTTTTCAAATGAATACCAAGCCTATTTTATATTCTTTTTGGAGAAGTTCATGTTCATGGAGAGCCCGGATAGGTAAATAATTTTTTAAATGGAACATTGTGCATCTTACAGAGTGTTCCAAAAAACGCATTTTTGCGATCTTGCGCGATTTTTTTCAAATTTAACAAGGGAAAGGCTGATTGTAACCCGAATGGTTTTTGAATCAGAATTTTATGCAGAATAAGATAATCGAAAAAATTTTCGAAAAAAGTTGGTTTTAAAAAAATTTACAGACTATTTATTGTGTTCCCTAATCTGGAATCTCCATGGTCAAAAATTCAATTTTCGAAAAAACTCCTCCCACCCCCCCCCAAATTAGTTATTTTTACCAAACGGGTTTTTGACATGGGAAACAAGATATCGTCGTTAATGTTTTCAATTTTTTAAGCCTTGGCTCTAAAAGGTATCGATTATGAATACAGATCTGTGGATTATTTCAAAGGTGAAAATCACTCTCCAGAATATTTATCGGTAAATCCAGCCGGTCTAGTTCCATGCTTGGTTCATGAAGGAAATTCATTCAGTGAAAGCTTAGCGATAATCGAATATTTGGATGAAAAATTTCCAACATCTCGAAAATTACTACCAGAAAAGCCAGAAGATCGAGCAAAAATTAGAGCATTGGCTTATATGGTAATATATCAAGATAGCTAGATCTGATTTCCATGAAGGCCTAGGCCTCCATTTCTCTTAGTGGTGTAGTCAGGTCCCTAAGAATTGGGGAGGGTAGGGATTTTTTTGATTTCAGGTCCAGTGGTATTAGAGTTCAGGGATAGGGACAGGAGAGGAACCCCTAATAGGAATTTTTTGGTACTACTAAGGATTAGCGACCGCAAACGACAGGGTAGGAAATTTTGTATTCCAAAAGTGGGTCTCTATCCAAATTCTTTCTCTAGCTTGCCCTAGTCTAAATTGTTACCCTTCCTTACATAAATCTCTCATAGATCACCAGCAACATATTTCCAACCCAAACACTTCGTGTCATGAACTATTATTGTGGAGGAGTTAGAGGAGAAAAAGCTGATCAATGGGCACACCATTTTATGGATACCGGATTTGAAGCATTTGAGAGGATGCTCGTTAAAACCGCTGGAAAATTTGCTTTTGGAGACAATCTAACCATGGCAGATATTTGTATTCCGCCTCAAGTTTTCATTGCGAAATTTTAAGCTTTTTCATTCATACATAGATTTTATTTTTAGGCCAAAATTTGTCAGATATATGGCCCAGAATCTGAGGTCAGCTAAAAAAATCATCTGAATTTTTGTTTCCAGGGGTTTTTTGATATGGGGAAATCGAATCTGAAAGATTTTTTTCTGATTTTGACAACTGGAAAGTGGAGAAAATTGTCCAGTTTGGCAGTTTTCCGCTTTTTTTGTTGGAAGTTGTCCGTTGGCAATTAGGGTCGCCATAAGCACGGCACAAGCTATCGTACAAAGGTACGACAGCCCCACAAGCTATCGTACGATCGTAAAATTAACGTAAAAGTACGATGAAATCGCCACAAGCTGTCGTATGACGCAGTACGACAAAATTCGTACGAAAGCTTGTGGCCATTTCGTCCGTCTTACGAGTGTATTTTACACTCGTACGATGATTTTGTACGATAGCTTGTGCCGTTGCTTGTGGTAGTGCGATAGCTGGTGGCGACTCTTATCCTCCCAGTCTCTCCGAACACTACATTAAACTTTTAGATACTCTGTCGATATATCAAAGTTTCCAACAATCGAACGAATCGATAAAACTCTCATGGAGCTTCCAGAATTTCAAACAACTCATCCAACCAAACAAATCGATACTCCTGCGACGATTGCTTGAATTCAGTGACGAGCCAGAAATCCAGAATGGGGAAGGAAGGGGGGAGTGTTTTCAAAGAAAAATTGAATTTTTTTAAGGCAAAAATTGATTAAAAAAACGTTGAAAAATAGGTAATTTTTGTAAAAATTGATATTCTTGAAAATTTTTTTTCAAAATTTAAAACATTATAAGGGGATCCTTACGAAATTTTTTTGTAAGGGTCTTGAGCAAAATGATTTTTTTCAACCTTTGGCCGAAATGGGAAGGGGGAGTTGCCCACTACCCCTCTCCTGGCTACGCCCCTGTTTGAATTTATAGAAAAATTCTTTGTCATTGAAATTTTGACTTAATAGTGCAAGAATAAAAAATTTTCAACAATTGTTACATGAGTCATACATACTTTTTTGATTTTTTGTTGAATATTCTAGTTAGTGAAAAGTCCTATTTGGTAAAAAGTCCCGTTTGGTGCAAGGTGGGGTTTGTTGAATCGTCCTAGACCCGAATCTTGTGGCTTTTCTCAAAACATGCGACATGTTACGTAAGAGAACAAAAATCTTATAAAGAATGTCACCATGTAAAACTTTTGTTTCGGTGTTCACGTCAATATTGTGTGCTTAGCCGATTTGTGCACACTAGTTTTCCTACTTACATTTCGGATTAACCCTTGCAAAAATCTTACTTACTAGCGAACGATTCCGCTAAGATTTCGGGTTCTCTTTTAATTTTACATGTCATTGATTTTTTAATTTTTGATCAAATTTTTTATTTTGAAAATTTTTCATCTTTTTTTCTACAGGATGAGTTTAAAAAAAGATGCATTTTTTTATTTTTGAGGCCTGAAAAAATTTTTTGAGACCGGAAATTTTTTTACTAATAATTTTACGCGGGAAATCGATTGCGCACATTTTCTAAGCAACTAAAAATTATATTGATCCTGATTCAGGGGATGGAGTTGGTGTATTGACACGAAAATTGAAAAATTTTCTTTTTTTCGCCCGTTATATTGACCCTGATTCAGGGAATGGAGCTGGTGTACGAGCGAAAAAAGAAAATTTTTCAATTTTCGCGTCAATACACCAACTCCATTCCCTGAATCAGGGTCAAGATAATTTTTCATGCTTAGAAAATGTGCGCAATCGATTCCTCGCATAAAATTACCCCTATATAATCATTTTTAATAAAAAATTTTCCGGTCCCAAAAAAACTTTTTGGACCCAAAAATGCACCTTTTTTAACTCACCCTGTATTTTAAAAGACTTGAAAATAATTAATTTCCAGTCAAAAATGAACAGAAAAACAATGTTCATTTGGGTGTCAT
>JAQGBS010002211.1:0-13608 GCA_034698545.1 Acrobeloides obliquus | reverse complement strand
ACCATGCAGTAAGCTAAATATTTGTAGAAAAATTATTTTGATATCGTAATTTGAAATATGACTTTGCACACTATAAAATAAAAAAACTTCATGGACCCTGGTTGTAGTCTGATTCAGCGAGAGAGAAAATAAAAGCGCTGCCCACATAGCTTAATGGATAAGTAAGGCGGTCGTCCGATCTGGCAAGTTAAGCAACTTTCAGACAGCCAGATTTGATCCCCGCAGGGTCAAAACTTTAGAATTTCAAAACAATTTTGATTTTTATGAAGCAAAAAATTTTTGCTCTTAAAATCAAATTTTTTTGAAAATCAGAAGTTTTGACTCTGTGGACCCAATGTTGCTTAACTTGCCAGATCGGATGGTCGCCTTACTTATCCACTAAGCTATGTGGGCAGCACTTTTTTCTCTCTCGTTGAAACAGACTATAATGTTGTCGTGTTTATTTCAAATTTTTTGTTTTTTTTTTAAACTTTTTAACCAAATAAGTTTCAAATATAGGGTGAATAAAAAAGTGCATTTTTGGGCACGAAAAATTTTTTGGGACCGGAAAATTTTAATACTAAAAATGACCCATATAGGGGTAATTTTATGTGGGGAATCGGTTGCGCGTATCCCCGAAACTTGAAAACTCTTCCTTGACCCTAATTCAGGGAATGGAGTTGGTGTACGTCGAAAAAAGAACATTTTTCGATTTTCGCGTCAATACACCGAATCCATTCCTTGAATCAGGGTCAAGGAAGCGTTTTCATGCTTCGGGAATGCGGGCAATTTTATACGGGGAATCGATTGTGCACATTTTCTAAGCATGAAAAAATTATTTCGATTCTGATTTAGGGAATGGAGTTGGTGTACGGGCGAAAGAACATTTTTCGATTTTCGCGTCAATACATCAACTCCATTCCCTGAATCAGGGTTAAAATAATTTTTTCATGCTTCGAAAATGTGCGGAATTGATTCCCGGCATAAAATTACCATCCCCGATGGATGCTTTCAGGGCTAAAATAGAAAATTGTTCGATTTTCGCATGAATACACCAACTCCATTCCCTGAATCAGGGTTAAGGAAGCGTTTTCATACATCGGGAATCGATTTTTTTCATAAAATTACTCCTCGAGGGCTCATTTTTAGAAAAATAAATTTCTGTGTCCCAAAAAATAAAAAAAGCCACCCTTTTTTGGCCCACCTTGTATATGAAAAGTCATCATTTTTCATCTAAAAAAAATCACCAAAATTTTGCTATAAGTTATGCGCCTTCATGAATGATGTAATTCTGCATAAAATTTCTCTTCAAACTTTATTTACAAAGTTGAAGGATTACTCACAAAATCACCATTTTTTAAGTCATCATAAATATTTTTCATATTTAAGAGCGCCTGACTCTTCTTCAGGATGATCCATGATTTATTTACTGAAGTCAATCATATGCCATTACCCTATTTAGTCTATCATGAGTTGACCAAAATAGCTATATTGACGTGTATTGTCTAGGTCATCATACATCAATTTTCGAACGGTTTTATCGTATGATCGAATTCGCTGAAACACATTGGATATATTTGAAAAGATTTGATTGAATACGTGGCATTTTCATGATCTTTCTAGTTTTCACGGTGTTTCTTCTCATCATTCGTACTGTAATCAGTTAGTTTTTTGCCAAGTGTTACACCAGTCGTCGTCTGATTGTTTGTGTTCTTGTTTAATTGGTAACTGGTGTTTGTGTTGATCAGAAAACAATTGCACTTTTTTCTGATTCTTCTTTTTTGATTCAACGTTGCAAATTTGAGAGATGATATTAGGCATAGCTATTTATTGGTCATTCTATCAAGGAACAACCTCGAAATTGCGATAGGGCAAAAAATCATAAGTGCCCCGACCAGTCCACTTTTGGGGAGTTGATACCATTTTATAGAGCACAAAATTTTGAGCATTTTTTGCTTTTATGGCACTACTTGAAAATCTAACCGTAAAAAGTTATGAGCGAAACAAAAAATTTTTTAAACGAGGTTGAACATTGAAACGAAGAGCTTATAGATCAATCAGAGTGTTTATTGAAACGATTTAATAAATCATTATAAAATTCAAATGCCTTGAACATTGAAAAAAAATAGTATTTTTTATAACTCGGATAGACGAATCAAATGACACCAAAATTATCGAATTTAAAAAATGTTTTGGGTTATTGAAACGAAAACTCTGATTCACAATTTTCGTTTCAATAACCCAAAACCATTTTCAAATTTGATCATTTTAATGTCATTTTATTCGTCTTGGTGAGTTATAAAAACTTGCTACAATGTTCATTTTATGAAAGTTGAAAAATCAATGCAAAAATGGAATTTTCCGACAAAAAATTTGAATTTTTTGTGTATTGACACGAAAACTTGGGATTAGTTTAACAAGATAAAGACCTTTAGTTTAGCTCAAAACGTATAATTTTATTGACCGAAGTTGCCAAGAATTTCGTGCTCTACAAGATAGACTACTTTAAAAAAATCTATTTTCATGACCCTAGTCCTTTAACCATAAGTGTTCTTGGATATACGAATGGTTTTAGTTTCTGGCTAAACTGGATAGGCTTTTACTTTTTTAGGGTTTGCAACCTGTTTCAATTAGCAATAAGCGCACATGAAAATCAGTCTCATTATGTCATAGACTCCGAACTTTCGTGTTTTCCTTCCTCTTATTGCTATTTTTTATTCGTTTGATAATCAGAGAGAAAATTAGGCCTTTCTCATGATAATTCATCAATTTTTGTCTAGTCGATCATGTTTTATTGCTACTTAAAGGACCGTGCCAGTTATTTAGTGATACTGTTCAAACTTTATGTTTTGGGTTATTGAAATGAAAACATGAATCAGGATTTTCGTTTTAATAACCCAAAATAATGTTCAAGTTGGATAATTTTTGCATCATCTTATTCGTCTTCTAGAGTTATATAAAAATAACGAATGTTTTTTAATAAAAATTTTAAAAATCGGTGTGAAAATTGATTTTTTAAAATATAGTTTTCGTTTCAATACACAGATCAAATTCAAATGGTGTCAATCCCTTCGTTTCAATACACAAACACTTTTAAATT
Source organism: Acrobeloides obliquus (assembly GCA_034698545.1). Lineage (NCBI taxonomy): Eukaryota > Metazoa > Nematoda > Chromadorea > Rhabditida > Cephalobidae > Acrobeloides > Acrobeloides obliquus. The sequence continues at coordinate 10,529 of JAQGBS010002211.1, read as the reverse complement.
TTTTATGCAATTTTGTTGAACAGAATTGTTTAATTCCAACCATCTTGAAAGCTGAAAGCTCAAGACATCTTGAAAGCTCAAGATGTGTCGGTCATGTTTTGCTTTGGAAGTAAATTCTAAATCGTTAACCCTTCGGAGATATTTGCAAAACAAAATTGCATAAAAATTTAAAAGTGTTTTGTGTATTGAAACAAAGCGGTTGACATCATTTGAATTTGATCTGTGTATTGAAACGAAAATTATTAAAAAAAATCAATTTTCATTAAAAAACATTCGTCATTTTTATATAACTCTATGAGACGAATAAAATGAGACCAAAATTATCTAAATTGAAAATTGTTTTGGGTTATTGAAACAAAACGAAAACCCTGATTCATGTTTTCGTTTCAATAACCCAAAACAATTTTCAAATTGGATCATTTTGGTGTCATTTTATTCGTATCATAAGGTTGTAAAAAATTCTACAATATTAATATTATGAAAATTTAAAATCGATGCAAAAATCGATTTTTGTTAGGGGTCCTCTACACCTTTAAAGAACAATACTCCATTCAAAAAGTTTGTGTATTACAACGAAAACATGATCAGTTTCAAGCGCAATTATCTCAAAAACTACAAAGATTCGAAACATGCCGTGAAAACAAAAAATGCTCCATTTTTCATGAACTTTCCAAATAAATAATTTTATAGTGTTTTCTCCAAGTTCATGTTTTCGTTGTAATACACAAGATTTCAAAAATCGCCAACTTCAAACGCAATTATCTCGAAAACTACAACGATTCAGAGGTTGGTGTAAAAAATAAAAAATGCTCCATTTTTCATGAACTTTCCGAATATATCATTTTTATACGTGTTTTCTCCGAGTGCACTGTTTCCATTTTAAATTTGGCGCGGATACGGAATTTATGAGTGTCTTAATATTTTTTTGTTCAACTTTGGTTCTCTTTGATAAAAAAACTTTAGCTTAAAATATCAACTAACTATGGCCGCCGTTACTACCGTAAAACGTGATGATACTTATAAACATTTCTGGGATCGGTATTCAGACAGACCAGATATTGGTAGCATGATGTTGAATAAAAATGCCGACGAGTTGGAAGAATCGGATCGTTTCGACGTCTTGGATTCACTTCCAGACGTTACTGGAAAAGATGTTGTTGATATTGGCGCGGGTATCGGGTAGGAGAAAATTTTTTTTGGAAAAATTCCACCGTCAATCGATAGAGCGCATCAAAAAACGGGGGTAGTATTCCAATTTTCGTGTAAAACAAATTCTTCGTTGTTGAAGATTTTTCACGAAAATTGGGGGTACTACTGTTTTTCAACGCGCTCTATCGATTGGCGGTGGAATTTTTCACAAAATTGTCCTTCAAGAATTCAAATTCAGGTTTTCGTTTCAATACACAGACCTCTAAAAAAAAGTATTCAAAATTTTTAGACGCTTTACTTCCGTATTCGCTGAAAAAGCTCGACATGTGGTATCCACGGATTTCATCGAAAGTTTTATTCTAAAAAATCGTGAACGGAATGCTCATTTTAATAATATTACTTTCAAAGTTGCCGACGCAATCCATTTGGAGTTGCCGTCGAGCAGTGTTGACTTGGTGTTTACGAATTGGCTGTTGATGTATTTAAGTGACTCGGAGACGTTACAATTTCTGTTAAATGTTCTCCGGTGGCTTCGACCTGATGGCTATGTGAAGCTGAGAGAGTCTTGCAGTCAACCCTCAACTGGTATGCGTTTCATATTTTTTAGGGTGCGCGCTAGCAGTCGTAAAACAGCGCATTTCATAACGATTTCCGGACGCTAGTCGTCTGGAAATCTGGGCTCATTTTCAGACCAGAAATCGTCCAGAAACGGGTTTAAATTTGCCTGAATATTGACACGAAAACCCTGAATTTTACATTTTTACAAAAATACGGTTAATTATTGGGTGTATTTAAAAAACAAAAACGGGATTCGTTTATAGCTCGACGAGACGAACAAAACGACACCAAATTTATCTAATTTGATAATTGTTTTAGGTTATTGAAACGAAAACCCTGAATCAGAGTTTTCGTTTCAATAACCCAAAACAATTATCAAATTGGATAAATTTCGTGTCGTTTTGTTCGTTCTTTTTTTCTGGATCACTCTAGATATTTTTAGGTCGCTCAACAAACGTGACTTTGCATAGTGATGCAAACCCAACAAGCTATCGTTTTGAGTCAATCTACATTGAGCTAGTACAAAATCTTCGGTATCGCTGTCCCGAGGGCAAAATCTGGCGGCTTGATATCCAATGGTCATGTTCTGTCCCGACTTATATAAAGGTAGGGAGCTACTACACAATAGGGGAGAGGGGCCACCCACGTGAAAAAATTTTTCTGGAAATGACCCCAACGAGACAAACAATATGCCTTCCCTGATTCAGGGAAGGCGTATTGTGAATTGAAGCGAAAAGTCGCAAAAATACGATTTTTACCTAAAAACGAGCCCTTTTGGGGGTAAAAATGTGTGGGGAATCCGCCTTCCCTGAATCAGGGAAGCGTTTTTCGCTTCGAAAATGTCAAATTCGGATTCCCTTCATGTTTTACTCCTAGAGGGGTCGTTTCCAGAAAAAAATTTCAAAAATTTTTTCACGTGGGTGACCCCCCTCTTCTGTAGTAGATCCGTAGTCTATTTAATAAAACTTTTAAAAAACCAAAAATCGTTTTTAGCACTTTGGAAATTGGCGACAAGTCCATTGGCTGGCCAAGAAAGTCCTAGCCGAAGATCAACAAGCTCCTTTAGCTTACGACCAATATCTGCAATTGTTCAGCCATGATTGGCAAGATGAACAGCGTGAAATTGACATGAAACTGGATGGAGAAACAAGCAATTGGTCGGATGCGGTTTTCAACGACGCCATCTTAGCCAATCCCGCAATAGTTCCCAAAAACTCGACGATTATTAGTTATAATCCTCGAAGACTCGCATATCATTGCCATATCAATGCTCATTTGTTGGCTGAAGTAGGTTTTCGAGGATTAGTCTCACACATGAAATCAGGGGTTGGACAATTTCGGATGATGATCACATGTAAAAAGTACTCAGGATGGTGGGGTTAACTTTTTGAAAAGTGCAAGTTTTCGTGTCAATAATCGGCTGGACAGTTTCAGATGATGTAATAACATGATTGAAGGGCATAGACTCGAATGAAACGAAAGGTTTGAAACGATTTCATTTCCAGACAGCGTCTGGAAACGAGTTTGAATTTGCCTGAATATTGACACGAAAACCCTGAATTCATTCCATTATGTCGTTTCATTCATATATCCTACTAGATTTTTGTGATATTTAACTTTTAGCGTTTCACCTGTAACATATGGAATGTCGAAACGAATCCTTACTACTATCGAACTTCTCTGACCAAAAGTACCGAGCTGAAAGACAATCGTGTTCGCTTTGGATGGAATGAGAATCTAGCACTATCTATAAAATACTGGAGTGATCATGAGGCGGCTTTTCACAGCTTTATAGCAACTGAATTACTTTCAACAACTGATGAAGCTACTATAGATCAACTTCCGGTATTTTTATATTTTTTTCGGTCAAAGTTGCGTCGAATCTTTGCGAAATTGACTCCTCCATGGGGTTTTCTAGGTCAGGAATCGATTGCGCGCATTTCCGAAGAGTGTAAACGCTTTCCTGAACGCGTACGCCAACGATCGTTGGAGCGCACCAACGCCGGTGTGCATCAACGGCTTACTTGTTACTTACAGTTTTTTGCGCGCGCCAACGGGGTATGTCCATCCTCATCAAATAATTAGTTTTGACCGATCCCTAATTTTTATTCAATAAAATGCATAAAGTCAACAAGTTGAATATTTTTAGAAAATTTTGAACAATGATAGTCATCTTTTGCTTCTTGAGCCTGCAGATAATGTCGATCAAGACTCGCTGAGATTCAAAGTAAAACTTTTTAATGCTTTTAAACAAGAAAAAAATTTTTTAAGAAAATTTTGGAAAAAAACTTCAAAGTGGTTTCTATCTCAGAAGTAACAGAACAAGTTCATACACACATCAAAGAGTATCTTAAAAATAGAAAAGAGGTATGTTTTATTTACAGGGTGGGCCAAAAAAGTGGATTTTTGTGATTTTTTGGGGTGCGAAAATTTGACACTATAACTTTAACCACAAATCTCGCCACACTAACTTTCACCACGAATCTCGCCACACTAACTTTCGCCACGTAACTTTCGTGTCAATAAACGTATTTAATTTCAGGCTAATTGTTGCCTGATTTGCAATAAATATGTATATTGACACGAACGTGGCGAAAGTTATAGTTTTTTTGGCAACGTAGCGAAAGTTGTGGAGAACATGAAACGTGACGAAAGTTATAGTGCCGAAAATTTATTTTTCTAAGGGTAATTTTATGTGGAGAATCGATTGCGCGCATTCCCGAATCCTGAAAATGCTTTCCTGGACCTGATTCAGGGAAAAAATTGGGTTTTTGAAAGATTTACACAAGAAATTTTCGACTCGCGGGGCGTGTCGACCAAAAAAAGGTCGCCAACTTAGCTGGGGAGACCCTCTCATCGGACGATCCCTCCCCCCACCTTGCCTATGTATGAACTCCAATTTTTTTGACCCACCCTATATTTTTTTAACTAAAAAAATTTAGATTGGCGACAAAACTTTATCGAAGAAATGGGTGTTAGTTCATGCAAGTAACGTATAAAAGATGAAATAGCTCGAATAGAGCCTAAATTTGTAAACTGTTTTTAAAAAATTGCTGAATGGCAAGTCCTATTTTTGAAACTGGCTATCTAAAAAAACGGATTTCCCATTCTATTATTAGAAATTTCTTTGTTTATAAGTGCTGTGCTCGAAATTTAATAATAAAGAGTATTTCCTAATCCGCTTTCTCACTAGATTAGTAAGCAAATCGGTTATCTAAATTAGGTTTAATTTAGATGTTTTCCACAATTTTTCTAGCCATAAATTATGGATTTTTCACATATTAGATATGAATAATTCTGATATAAATGAATTTTTGAAACTTTTATGTTAAATGACCAGGCCAGTCAGCTACAATTATATGAAAAAAATGATATATTCGAAAAGATCATGAAAAATTTAGTATTTATTGTTTTTACGTCAACCTCTGAATCGTTTTCTCCATCGAGATAAGTACATTTGAAAATATGAATTCGTGTACATGTTTTCGTTGTAATAATCAAACTTTTTTGAAGTTTTTGCATTAAAATTTTGAAACAATAGCATCAATCGACAGGAAATTTCATGTTGAACAACTTTGCTAATTGAAGTTTGCGTAAAAAATGATGTTCTCTGATCAAAAAGGCAAAATAAGTTTCAATTCATGCAGGGTTTTCGTTTCAATATACACAAAAATTTAAATTTATTTTACATTTTTGATCGGGGAAAATAATTTTTTACGCAAACTTCAATTAGCAAAGTTGTTCAGCATAAAATTCCCTGTCGATTGATGCTATTTTTTCAAAATTTTAAAGCAAAAAATTCAAAAAAGTTTGATTATTACAACGAAAACATGTACACGAATTCATATTTTCAAATGTACTTATCTCGATGGGGAAAACGATTCAGAGGTTGGCGTAAAAACAATAAATGCTAAATTTTTCATGAACTTTCCGAATATCAGCAAAAGGGCAACTTTTTTCCGCTCGTATTGGTTCTTTAAAGGACCAGTCCACTCGAAAAAAAGTTGCCAATCTTTGTTAATATTCAGAAAGTTCATGAAACATGGAGCATTTTTTGTTTTTATGGTATGTCCTGAATCGATAGTGGTTTTGAGAAAATCACGTGTGAAGTTGGCGAAATTTGAAATCTTGTGTATTACAACGAAAACATGTGCGTGCATTTTTCTACAGAAAATTTTAATTTGCATAAATGAAAAGTTGAAGCGATTAGTCAGATAATTCTGAATAATCGCTTAATAAACTACAACCTTTAATTAATGCAAGTTAAAATTTTCTGTAGAAACATGTACGTACATGTTTTCGTTGTAATACACAGACAAATCATCAAAACACTGTAAAATCGACCAGAAGCTTTTAATAGGTTTTTCTAGACGAGGAATCGATTGCGCGCATTTTCGAAGCCCCAATCGATTTCATTTTCTAAATAAAATTTGAAATTTTTGACGGAGCTCGTTTGAATTAGTTGGAGTATTGACACGAAAACCCTGAATTTTGCGCATTTTACTCCGCCGTGAGCTGAAATTTTGTAATCATAGATTTTTTCATTATTTATAAAACATTCTTTAATTAATCTCTGTTTTTTCCTCACATCATATTAATAATAACGGGAAGGAATGAAATTACATGATACCCCCAAAAAAAGTGCAATCTGAAGATTGCCCAACAAATTTGTTTTCCTAGGCTTTCTCTTGTTTTTTCTTTTATTCGATGCTCACGGTCATGAGCCTCCAATCCTTTATTGCCAATCCGGGGAGTGATTTATGAAATGGAAATAAAGAAAGAAAAACACATCCAAAGAGCACATTTCCCCTCCATAGATGTCTTCGAATTACATACCATTTTTTAAATTAACACCACTTGATGTTTTAGCAAAGAAAACTGAGCAGAGCAAGTCTTCCTTGTTGGGTTCGTGTTACATTTTTGAGGATACTTTTCATACTAAAACACTAATTATCTCGAATAATAAATGTGATTTGTGTCACAAATAAATTGTGTACTTTATAGAATTGCATACCACCCACTCTTTCTAAGCTTGAATTATTCGCTAGAAGGCAAGATCATGCAAAATGGAGAATTTTTCGTTTTTACGACAACCCCTGAATCGTTGTATTTTTCGAGATCATTGCAATTGAAATTTGAATTTGTGTTCATGTTTTCGTTGTAATAAACAAACATGTCAAATATGTTGCACACAAATTGACTTTTTTCGGAAAAATTCAAAAAAGTTTGTGTATTACAACGAAAACATGAACACAAATTCAAATTTCAAACACAATTCTCTCGAAAACTACAACGATTCAGAGGTTGTCGTAAAAACCAAAAATACTCTATTTTTCATGAGCTTTTCGAATAAATTATTTTTATATTCATTGCATCCACCTTTTCCTTAATTCAGAGTCAGGAAAGCGTTTTCAGGTTTCGGAAATGCGCGCAATCGATTTCTCGCATAGAAAAACCCCAGACGGCTGATTTTTCGACGAAAATTTAAATTTTAATTAATTTTCGCTTCAATACAAACATCTCTTCCCTGAATCAGGGAAGCGTTTTCAGGCTTCGGAAATGCGCGAAATCGATTTCTCGCATAGAAAAACCCCAGACAGCCGAATTTCCATCGAAAATTCAAATTTTAATTAATTTTCGTTTCATTCACCTAACCCTTCCCTGAATCAGGAAAGCATTTTCAGGCTTTGAAAATGTGTGCAATCGATTTTTTACATAAAAAACCCCCAGAAAAAGTTTCTGGCCGATTTGATAGCGTTTTGGGGGCGGGGTATGCCCACTTTTTGCACGTTTTGGAGCGCCGTGCCCTGTAAGTATACCCACATTTTTTGAAATAACAAACTTTGTTTTACGTCAAACGTCACTTAGATGGTTTAAAGGGCACATAATGATTTTAATTTCCAAAATTTATTGCAATTCAATTCTTTGTCCAAGTTGGAGCTTCTCGTCTGAATGATTTATAAACTTGCTCCGGTGGGATTCCCATTCAAGGACGGCATTCAGTCGCTCAAATGGCCGCAATATGCTAGTTTAATCTTACGTTCTATCAAAAATACCACTCTTTTAAAATTAAACAGCGTCAAAACTTGAAAAGAATGTGCGCCTGATCAATTATGATGTTTTATTTTTAGCTCAAATTATGAAATCATACTCAACTTTGAGATTTAAATTTAAATGCTTTTATATCTGCCTGGGAGAGTTATTTCCTTAAAGAACCAGTCAACTTGGGAAAAAAGTTGCCATTTTTGTTGATATTCGAAAAGTTCATGAAAAATGGAGCATTTTTTGTTTTTACGTCATGTTCTGAATCGTTGTAGCTTTCGAGATAATTGCGTTTGAAGTTGACGATTTTTTTACATGTTTTCGTTGTAATACACAAACTTTTTTGAATTTTTTACGGAAAATTGATTTTTTGTTGATATTTGGAAAGTTTATTAAAAATGGAGCATTTTTTGTTTTTACGTCAACCTCTGAATCGTTGTAATTTTTGAGATAATTGCGTGTGAAGTTTCGTCTGTGTAGCACAACGAAAACATTTGTTTCAAATTCCTGATTCAATCAAAACAGACGAAACTTCACACGCAATTATCTCAAAAACTACGACGATTCAGAATGTACCGTAAAAATAAAAAATACTCCATTTTTCATGAACTTTCTTAATATCAACAAATTATGGCGACTTTTTTCCGAATGCTCCTTTAACTGTGTCCTAGATGGACCTTTTTTTTTGATCACCATATGTTAGATTGAACAAACATATGGCCACAGATTTTATTTTTAAAGTGTCCCATTAATATTGAAATCTTGTTTTAATTGTTAAAAAGAGGATGGGAAAACATGTGTGTTCTTTTTAGCTAGCATTCATATTAGATTGTCAAACATAAGCTCATGTGAAATTTTAGAAGAATTCTGTTTTTTTATCAACGCTTTAAATTTTGCATTTAAAAGCTTCTTTCAAATTATATCATTTTTTGTTCAAGACTCGAGAGAGGCGTGCTTTGTAAGAAGTTTGGCACTAGGACAATTGATAACGAATGATTTTCTCCAATTTCCAGTGGTCAAAATAAAAAAATTCATTCAGATTCGAGTTCCCCGTGTCGAAAAACCGACATTCGTTTATAGCTCGATGAGACGAACAAAACGACACCAAAATTATCCAATTTGAAAATTGTTTTGGGTTATTGAAACGAAAACCCTGAATCAGAGTTTTCGTTTCAATAACCCAAAACAATTTTCAAAGTAGATAATTGTGGTGTCATTTTGTTCGTCTCGTCGAGCTATAGAAGAATGCCGTCTTTGTTTTTTAAATATACTCAATAATTAAGCGTATTTTTGTAAAAAATGTAAAATTCAGGGTTTTCGTGTCAATATTCAGGTAAATTCAAAAAGTTTCCGGAATCCAGAAATAGTGTCCAGCCACCCATGTGAAAAAATGTTCAAAATTTTTTTCTAGAAATGACACTTCTAGGGATAAAAACATGCGGGGAATCCGAATTTGACATTTTCAAAGCGAAAAAACGCTTCCCTGATCCAGGGAAGTCCTGTGTATTGAAGCGAAAGTCGCAAAAATACGATTTTTGTGACTTTTCGCTTCAATACACAGGACTTTCCTCGATCAGGGAAGCGTTTTTTAGCTTTGAAAATGTCAAATTCGGATTCCCCGGATGTTTTTATCCCTAGAAGAGTCTTTTCTAGAAAAAAATTGAAACTTTTTTCACGTGGGTGCCCCCTAAAAAATTCGTTAAAATTTGAAAATTTGTTAAAAATTCTTAAGGCCAATTTAAAAACCTTTCAAAATATCTGTTTGAAACAAGTTTCTGCTAATTTTTTCGCTGGAAAATTCAACAAAAAAAATATTAAAAAATTATTTATCTCTATGAAATTTCCGGACTTAGACCCTTTCCTTCCTGATTTTTTCCATGTGCTATCCTATTCCGAGTATTTTTGATTCAATTCGCAAATTTGATTTTTTATGCCCGTAAGAAAAGAAGCCACATGGAACAATGGGAAGAGGTTTCTTTTTTACGCGTGTAATATCTTCCTTTTCATTCGCGGGTCTTCTATAAGAGGACAAAGTTTAGCTTATTCATTTTTACCTCAGCTTATAGTCTTGGAGGCGTGACACCCACTTGAAAAATGAGACATTGGACACAAGGAATTTGCGTGTGTGATGTTCGAATGTGCAACATCAAGGCTAGTTAAGGAAGATTTTCTCATAGTTTTTTTTAGTAGGTTGGCGTCAAGTTGGCTAATTAGCGGCGATATTTCAATAGCGGTTTTTCAATAGTGGTTCTTGCATAATTTTTTTACAATGGCCAGAGATTAGTATTCATCAGAGATTTGTGGTTTTCAGGCTGTGTTCAAGCATGTCAAAAAGGTTGTCACAAAGTTGTTACAAAGTTGTCACAAAGTTTTTTTCCTACCTCACTCTTCCTATTCATTTGCAGGAGGGATGAGGGAGTGTACAGCCCACAACAGAAATTACTTCTCGAATTACTGGGGCTTTTTGCGCATGCCCAACGCCCCGGAGCTAGGGGATTCCACATGCTCAAGGCTTCGGAAACCGAACTTAGACACTCTGGGCCCAACGTTGCTTAACTTGCAAGATCGGACGGCATACCCTAAAGGATCCTCCCCCTAAAATTTCGACTTTATGCTAAGTGGGTTCAGAAAAATTTTGACGACTAAAAAAAGGACCAAAAAAAGGCAAACGCGCCGTTAGCACTGCTAGTTACCCTCCCCGCGAGCTGCGCGATGCTAGGTACCCCCCCCCCCCCTAAATTTAGAGGGGGGGGGGTCTTTAAGGTATGTCGGACGGTCCA
>JAQGBS010002210.1:0-13608 GCA_034698545.1 Acrobeloides obliquus | reverse complement strand
AAAAACACTTAGAAAATGTTCGCCATAGCCAAAAACGGTGGAAAATGTCGAAATTTCGACGAAAGAAGTCAAATAAAAGTGTTTTTGGATCCCCTTGGTTGCCGGTAATTTTTGAATTTTAATCCTACAATTGTTCGCTTCAAACTCATTTGAAAAAATCGTTAAAATAACGCCAACTTTGAATCAATTTCTATCTACATTACAAACACTTTTAGATTTTAAGTTTTTTGGAAAAGTTTCTCGAAAAAATGCGATCTAAAAATAAAAATCGGCCGATTTTTTCCGTGACCATGTCTCTTTAAAGGGGGCTCCGAAATAGGGTCGGGTAGAAAATTTTTTAACAAGTGACCCTTTAGGGGTAATTTTATGCGAGAAATCGATAGCGCACATCGAAAAATTTTGAAAATTTTTTCCGGGGGTCAAAAAATGGAAAAAATTGCGTCACAATTAGGGGTTATAAGTTTTAACCATAACAAAATCATTTTTAGGGGTAAGTTTATGCGAGGAATCGATTGCGCGCATCGAAAAATTCCGAAAAATTTTTCCGGGATGTTGAGGTTAAAATTTATAACCCCTAATTTTTCGCAATTTTTTCCATTTTTTGACCCCTAGAAAAAATTTTCAGAATTTTTTGATGCGCGCAATCGATTTCTCGCATAAACTTACTCCTAAAAATGATTTTGTTGGAGTTAAAACTTATAACCCCTAATTTTGACGCAATTTTTTCCATTTTTTGACCCCGGAAAAATTTTCAAAATTTTTCAATGTGCGCAATTGATTTCTCGCATAAAATTGCTCATAAAGGGTCAAAATTTTCTACCCGACTCTATTTCGGACCCCCCTTTAAGGTGAGCTTCGATAAAAATTTTTGGGAAGTCATTTTGTTCCGGAAAAATCTCCAGTGATAAAAGCACTCCGTTCCAGTTTATTATTTAAATTTTTAGGTATTGCAATTTCAACAAAGACTTTCATTTATACAAAGTTATCAAATATCATAGCGATCGAGATAGACGCGAAGAATTCTATAAGCAATTTTTTTATATACTAAGAAAACAAAATGTTCCAGTAAAATTATTAAAATATATAATAGAAGAATTAAGAAATCAAGAAAGCCTATACGTCCATCATTCTACTTATAATTTAAAAACAAAAAAATATTATATGGATTATGTGCGAAATAGTCCGTTCCTATTAGAATTCCTTATACGTATGTTTTATCATGACTATACTCTTTTTAAATTCGATTTGCCTTTTAATTATTTCAATAAATAAATAACTATGTTTTACAAATTTGATTACGTTTTTTAAAATTATTTTATAACATAAATGGTGTGAGAAAGTATTACAAGCACATTTCTTCATGGTGCAGCCGCCGTCCGGGCACTTGCAATGTTTGAAAATACGTAAACCATTTTCAATTCGCACTCAAAAATGACCTACTCTGGGACCCTGTTACCGAACAAGCTTTCTTCAGCTGATAGATTTTCCTTTTCATCTAATAGATAGTGATTTGGTCTGCCGTCGGCGCTTGTTTCACGGCTTCGTTCCAGTCCAGAATTTGAGATCCGTCAGTTCCTGAAAAGTAAAAACTTAGCTCTAAAAACGAACCTCATCTCCACCGCTCTCTTCGACTGACAATCCTCGCTTTTCCTCCATCGGTATACTTCCATTCTAGTTGGCCAGCATCATTTTCTTACCAAACAAAGCTTTTTTTCAACTTTTTTTATTTATTCGGGCAACTTTTTTGCGCAGCTTTATTTGAACAACCTTTATATTCAATTGAGCACTTTTAAAGATTTTTAATTTTATCATGAGTATTGTTTTTTACGACTGCTCCGAACGGGACCAAATGGGGCGCCGAACACGCCAAAGGGTCCAAATTATCTTAGACCTAAGCTTAAGGCCTAAGCCTAAGCCTTAGGCCTAGGCATAGGCTTAGGCTTAGGCCTTAGGCTTAGGTCTAAGCCTAATTTGGACCCTTTGGCGTGTGCGGCGCCCCATTTGGTGCCCCGTTTGGAGCAGTCGTACTTTTACAAATTGCCTGAAAATGATTGCAAATGCTTATTTTTGAATTTTTCGTGCTTAAAACGATGATTTGCCGATGGGAATCCTGATCACGGTATGCGTTATTTTCAAAAAAAGTCCTTTAGTTTTATTTCCATCGATAGATTGTTCAAACGGATGGAAACTTCAGGATTCTTACATAGATATGCTAATCTATGCCTAAGGGAAGAAGAATATTGAAGTATGACTAGCAAAGCAGTTACTATAAATTTTAGGCTATCACTAACTTCAAAGTAGTAATGGCTTTAAAGGAGCGTGGTTCGATGAAATCAAGGAGAAAATACGAAGTTTTATGTCTTGTACTTATAATATAGAGTAATAAATTTATATTTACATCAGTGGCACTTTAGACACATAATATATATCTAGGGCCAAATAGAGAAACCGGATTTTTTGAGCAAATTTTTATCCAAAACAACTCTATATGGAGTTTTTATGCATGCAATCGATTATGAGCATTAAAAAAAATCTTGAAATCGCTTCAATGACCCTGAAACAGCTAAAAACCTCAAAAGATTGCAAAATTCGGTTTTTTGAATTTACTTAGTCAGCGATTTTAATATTTTTCAATTCTCGCAATCGATTTCTCGCATAGAAAACCCCCATATAGGGTTGCTTTAAAAAAATTTTTTTCGGCGAAAATTTGCTTGCAAAATCCGGTTTTTTGCCCACTCTGTAAAATAATCATAGCACTCTATTCTTATTAATCTCGCACGAAAGTATAGCCATTTATCATAACTGTGTCCTGGTTTACATTGTTTACAACCACATAGCCATTATCGTTTCCTTGTCCTTGATTATTATTAATACTATCGCCAAGAGACATTGCTTTACTCCTGAAAGAAAGTATTCAAGTGATCCAACGGATTTAATTTCGTCATAAATATAAAACTTTAGATAGTAAGGTAGATCCTCACCAAATGCGCGAGATGAGGGCAAAGATAATAATAAAAATTTTGATGAGGTATAATCAACAGCTTAACCCTCCGACGACTGAGCATAAATTCTAATGCTTAAAAAATTCATAACTTTTTTATTTTGTTGAATTTTTCATGCGGTCTTTTTTATTAGAGAACACACCCAATAAGGTTTCTTTTCCACTAGTTTTTATACAAATTCTTCACCAGGGTAAAAAAATATTTTTCAGCGATTTTACTAAAAACTTAATAACTTTTTTATTTTTAAGAATTTCCCCTTATACCCCAGTATAAAAATGGAGTTAAGACTATGGGCTACAACATACAAAAAACCGCATTAAAAAAGACAACGAAATAAAAAAAGTTATGAACTTTTGAATATTTTCAAAAAATCGGGCAAAAACAATTTGACGACGACCGAATTCGAACCCGGCATCATCAGGATCAAAACAAAATGACATCCAAATGAACTAATTGATCTTGTATTATAACATTGTAAATTTTTTACTACATGTTTGTTGAAAATATTCAAAAATTCATAACTTTTTTTCGTTGTCTTTTTTGATGCGGTATTTTGCATGTTGTAGCCCATAGTCTCAACCAGTGATGTATTTGAAACCGTAACCTCTTAGGTTACGTAACCGGTTACGTAACCTAAGAGGTTACGGTTACGCAGGTTACGTAACCGGTTACGGTTTTAAATACATCACTGGTCTCAACTCCATTTTTATACTGGGGTATGAGGGGAAATTCTTAAAAATAAAAAAGCTATTAAGTTTTTAGTAAAATCGCTGAAAAATATTTTTTACCCTGGTGAAGAATTTTTATAAAAACTAGTGGAAAAGAAACCTTATTGGGTGTGTCCACTAATAAAAAAGACCGCATGAAAAAATTCAACAAATTAAAAAAGTTATGAATTTTTTAAGCATTAGAATTTATGCTCAGTCGTCGGAGGGTTAATTTTAAGAAGAAAATTTGGAGCTAGTTCACTTAGTTGCCGCCACTTAACGTGGTCTAAAAGTTGAAAAATTTTTCCTTTAAATTCAGCTATAAAACACTTGTATGTTTTTTAGGCCAGGGGGTTTTACAGCAGGGAACAGGGTATATTTTTTTACCACTAATTAAAAGTAAATTTAATAACTTACTATTCAATAATATGTAAAAAGTTGGTAAGAAAGCTTTTAAAAAATATGTCTAATATTATTCTTATTATAGGAATAACTATCAAATAATAAGTTGAAAATCTAAATAAAATAAACAGTAGCGTATCCAGCATTCAACGATTTTTGGGCGCGGGATTGAACCCATGCCCTATGAGTTAATGCAGAGCGCCTTAGCCAATCGGCCAAGAGTCAGACCCCCAAAACCTTCACGATATGATACTCGTTTTGAAGCGCTCGACGACTGAACCTTTTTCGTATTTTTTTAAAATTTGACCCTTACCTGTACCTTTTCGGCATTTTGTGTTCAAAAAAATTAAAAACAATTTTAGGACCTGAAAAATCTCGATTTTTTTGACACCAATATCATGGCTTGAACGATTTTTTGACACCAATACCATGGCTTGAATCGATCGCTGAGATGAGATAAATAAAAAGAGTCCAAAAATGCGTATTTTTTGAAAATACGCATTTTTGGACTCTTTTGCATTTATATTAGCTCAGCGATCGATTCGAGCCATAGTCTTGGTGTCATTCGATGGCTAAGAGGTAGACTTTTAAAATGACACCAAACTTATTGAAATTGACTGTAGTAATTTTTAATTATAGCAAATGTGGCTATATCCTATTAAAACGGTGTCATGGATTCCTTCTTATTGCCACAAAAAGGTTTCAAAGTGACTAAAACTAAATAAACATTTTTAAAAAATCTTAAGAAATTGGCAATTAAAAATCTTTGAAACCTTTAGAGATATAAAAATGTCACTGTAAATGTATCTCTCTATTTTTAAATAGAGAGATACATCAGTTTAAAAACTGAAATTTTGATTCAAAATATGATAAAAACGCCTACTTACTTATCACATACACTTTGATCTTGAGAAAGTGATTTTGTTGAATATTTTTTATTTAGAATATTCATTAGAGTATGAAATAAATTAAAAAAGACTTGACCCTTTTCCATACCATCCCGCGTTAACCTGATAAAATCACCTTAAATCATAAGTAATTATTTTTGTCAGATTTTAGTGTAAAAGGAAGTAATTGTCAAGGTTAAAAGGTCTAGCACACCGTGTTCATAAATTGAAAATTTTTTTTGGCGGAATGAAACAAAAAAAAAACGATAGTTTATGATGTAAATAACAAGTTTAAAAAAACCGTTTTAAAAGTTTTCTTTAATTTTTCGAGTTCTGATCAAAACAAGCTTTTCCTATATGTTCTATTGTACAGGGTGTCCCAACCGGTCGTTCAGATTTGTTTTGCATGTATCTTTTTAACTAATGCGTCATTTTTGACGGTTCTGGACTCATTTTGTAGCTAAACAGTTACCATTTATGCCTGTTAAAAAATTTTTAAACATTTCCTTTAAAAATGTGAAGAAAAATTTTTGTAAGGGGCCCTCTTACGTGATTTTTTCTTTTTTTCCAAAAAAAACTTTTTAAAATTTTAATAATTTATCCACCATAACAAGTAACAAAATGCATCCAATCGTGAGGTAATCTTAACAAATTAACGGCGCTCCACGCTCTGGCCACCACGTCGAACACACTCATCAAGCCGGAAATCCTCCAAAAACTCGAACGCGCACTTCCTCGTCCTCGTTTAGCTCAGCAACCGCACGCCGGATTGCGTTTCGGCCTCGCTCCCGACGCACCCGACGAACAAATCTGACATAGCTCCGGCCTTCGCGGAGCTAAATTACACAATTTAAAAATTTTGAATAGGGTTGTGCGCGTGGCAGGATCTATGAATTTATAAAAGTAGAAGCAATCATATAAAAATTTTTTCTTGCAAAAATGTAGGGCTTTGAATGTATAATGTAACGATACTAAAACATTTGCATGAGACCTTTCCGTTTACGAGAACTAACACAAACAGTACAACCCTCTGAAACTCCAAATTTTAGAGTATATGTCTTCAAGTCGGCTAGATCGTCAAAAACACAAGATAAAGTAAGAGAGAGGGTGTTATCCTGAAAGTAGAAGTCGAGTTCTACAATAACGCTAGGTCTCCGGAGTGGTGCACACCACCCTGAGACTAGGGAAAAAGTGAGTTGGACATTTCCAAAAAAAACCGAGCAATAGAACGTTTTATTACTTATTGTTGATAATTATTTACCAAACCACATCGAAATTGGCTCGTTCATTGTTGAGTTATGTTCAAATTTAGTTGTGTAGTGACGCGAAAATCAAAAACTGATCTATCTCGCCATAGGAACCGAATTAGAGATCGAACGAGGGGCCATTTAAAAGCTCAGAATATAGGGGATTCAGATATTTGTGAATCTTCATCATTCAGTCCTGATTCAGGGTCGAAATTCACGTTCTTACCATGAATAAATTAAAGGGAGCGTAACATTTATTGCTTAATCTCAAAAAATCGAAAACTTTTTTTCCGATTTTCTTCTAAAAACCGACTTTTTAGGGTAATTTCTAGGTGAAAAATCGATTGCGCGCATTCCCGAAGCGTGAAAATGCTTCCTTGACCCTGATTCAGAGAAATAGATGTGTGTATTGAAGCGAAAATCGTTTTTTTGGTTTTCTTGCCTCAAAATCATCTTTCTGGGAGTAATTTTATGCGGGGAATCGATTGCGCGCATTCTCTGATCATCATCCTTGAAAAATTATATTTCTACCGCAACGCTTCGATGATGCACTGAATCGATTTCTCGCATAAAATAACCTATAGAACGATGATTTTAGAAGAAAAATTCCAAATTTTCATATTTTCGCTTCAATATAAAACACTCATTTCCCTGAATCAGGGTCAAGGAAGTATTTTCATGCTTCGAGAATACGCGCAATCGATTCCTCACATAGAAAAACCCCAATAAGGTCATTTTTTTTTAAATGGGCTCTATTTTTAGAGAAAAGGGCCCAAAATTATGAAAAAATGAAACTTTTTTTTGTCACACTGTACAAGCATTCCACTTAGGTGGTTAGTGTTGGTACCTTGGTTCAATGTTAATGTCAATTTCTATAATTGTTTTATCTGGTTTACATAGCGAGTAAAAGTTTGTATTTTAAAACGCTCAACCCACATCAACAACATTTTTGTTCAACTAATTTATTAAACACAGATTGATCACACTGAACAAATACATTCTGTAAATTACAATGCGTCACAAAGATCTCGAACAAAATTGGACTTTTAAATCAAATTTTCTCTCGTCTAGTGAATAGGCCATCAAAGGACATTTGAATTCAAACGTTTATAAACAAAGGTCATTCATTACGCGAGCAAATTTAACGTAAATAACTTCGCTAGATTTTATCAAATTGTACTTTAGAAAAACTGTATGTACAGTCAAACCTCTATATAGTGCCCTCTCTACATAGTACTCCTCCATAGTTGAATAGGGGGTCGTAATTACGACCCCCGGCGCCGCGAGGGACCCGAAAAATAGGGGGGGGGGCTGAAAGGCAAAAATTTCCTTTAGACCCCCGCGCCGCGGGGGTCTAAAGGAGGGAGCGAGGAGGTTTACGACCCCTCCCCTCCAGCCAGAAATGAAAACCTCCATATAGTGCCCACAAAGGGGAGGGGGCACTATATAGAGAAAGCTCTGTTTATTGTTTTGTTATAGGAACGATTCGAGGGCGCTTCAATTTGAATTTATTTATTGAAATTAACGGATAGAGAAGTTTTTAAGAGTCATTTTGAGTCGAAATTCGGACCCGAAAAATTCAAAACCCTGTTCGAAGCTCAAAAACCTGATTTTTACGTTAATTTTTTGAATTTTCTAACCTGTCTAAAACACCCTGGATAATTTTTTCGGCCAAAATTTTTATCTGGCCGATGTATTTCATCACGGAGAACATTTCTAGAGTGGTTTCGAAAAAATCTGACAAGGAACCGGCAAGTTGAGTTTGTGGAATTTCGACCTTGATTTAAAAAAGTTTATTACCTTGATTTAAAATAGCTTATTTTGTTGAAATTAAAGAATTGTCATTTCAAAAATTTCAAACACAAATAGAAAATAAATTTTTACTGAATCAGGGTCAAGTAAGTGTTTTCATGCTTTGGGAATGCGCGCAATCGATTTTGGGAATGCGCGCAATCGGGAATTGTTCTCGCATAGAACAATTCCCAGTAGGGGCCATTGTTAGAAAAAAGGGCCCAAAATTCATGAAAAAATAGAACTTTTTTGTATTTCTCTGTGTGTTCCACCTCGTTTCCTAACCCAATTGAATATTTTTAAATAATCCGCAACCCTTCGTTCATCTCTAGTGACTTCCTACAACAAAATATCAATAACAAATTACACTCACTTTCTCCCCCACAAACGAAAATTGAAAAATCGAATCAAAATTGAAAAATTTTAATGGTCATATCTAGGGACCGCCATGTCTCTTAAGAGACCTTTCCACCGTTTTCTTAAAGAGGGGGATGGGGGGGGGGGGGGGTAAAATTGCGGTACGTTGAAGGCAAAAAAATGTTTTTTTGAATTTTTGCAAAAAAATTCAAATTGAAGCGAAAATATGAAATCTAAAATTTTCATATTTTTGCTTCAATACACATTCTTATTTTCCTGAATCAGGGTCAAGGAAGCATTTTCAAGGTTTGGGAATGCGCGCAATCGATTTTTCGCATAAAATTAGGGGTAGTAGACATTTTTTGTAAAAATTAAAAAAAATTTTTTTGCTTTCAGCGTACCGCCCCCATTTTACCCCCCCCCCCCTTTAAAGGAGGAGTGCCAATAATAGGTCATTCTCCGACAAAAAATTTTTATCTCGATATGACCTATATAGGGGTAATTGTATGCGGGGAATTGATTACGCGCACTTCCGAATCTTGAAAATGCTTCCTTGACCCTGATTCAGCGAAGGTGATGGGTGTATTGAAGCGAAAAATTAAATATTTTCGGATTTTTATGAGAAAACCGCCGATTCTTAGGTTTTTGAAGGCAAGAAATCGATTGCGCGCATTCCTGAATTGTGAAAACGCTTCCTTGACCCTGATTCAGAGAAGGGATCGGTGTTTTAAAGCGAAAATCAAATTTTGGTGTTTTTCCCTGAATCAGAGTCAAGGAAGCGTTTTCACGATTCAGGAGTGCGCGCAATCGATTCCCTGCCTTTAAAAACCTAAGAATCGACGGTTTTCTCATAAAAATCCGAAAATGTTTGATTTTTCCTTCAATACACCGATCCCTTCCCTGAATCAGGGTCAAGGAAGCATTTTCAAGGTTCGGGAATGCGCGCAATCGATTCCTCGCATAAAATTACCCCTAGATGGTCACTTGTTAAAAAAATTTTAAACAATTTTCTACCCTGGCCCTGTTTTGGACTTTCCCCTTAAAAAATAGTGCTATTTTTGGATGGGATTGCATGGAAAGATGGTCAGCGAGAACAATGAGAACATATGTTTGGGCAAAAGCAACCGCATATCTGAGTAGATGGTGCACTCCCCCTGCAAACAAAAAAAGAATCTTCTTCGGGAAAGATCAGAAAACAGAGTTTACTCAACGCACCCCCAATCAGTTCTTTAAATTTATGAGTTAAAAGTCAATCAGAATAATATGTTTCCAAAATATAAATTACTTTTTAGACGTTCCACTTAAAGTTCCAGAAGTAGAAATTCGCGATGGAAAGATTGTCGGAAATCCGGACGATGGCCATTTTTGCAAACCAGAATTTCCTGGCTACCCTAGTTCTCTTATTTGAGACCATGCTTCATGGAATTGATCAACTTAATTTTTTAAATACTTTTCACTTTTTTAAATTGTTACCGGGGATTTGTAATTCCGTCGCGCTGCGTCGCAAGGCAATTATAGTCGCGTCGCAAGCGATAGTGCATTTGAATCCGACGTAGTTTTCGAGAAACCGAATTTCTCAAACACCGTTTTTTAAAGATTCTTCATAGAAAAAGATTTTTCCCAAAAATTTTTCAGGTTTTGTTGTAGAATTCGATAAACAATCGAACAACACCAAGGTCGTCGAAGTCGGAGACAAAAAATTTTTTGGAATTTGTTTGATGCACTTGTATTGGGTTGTATCATAAGTTGTTGCCGCTCAAAAAATACATCTAAAATTGGCATTTTTCGCTTGTTTCGATGAAATTTTTTCGGTAGTAGATAAGAGTGTATGCTGAATACGATTCATTCGGTTTTTTGGAGAATAAGGCATGTTTTCGTGCCAATATACAGACTTTTTCAAAAAAAAAATAGGGTGTTTTCAATGTTGGATCTTCAAGTTACATGGATATTTGGTTGTAGACGTCGATTTTTGACGAAATTTTCGACCCTACTAAGGTTTTTCTAGTCGAAGAATCGATTGCAAAAAAATTTTTCTAACCCTGATTCAGAGGATGCAAATTTTTGAGTCATTTAGACCTAGTATAGGTACCTTCAGTTGTCAAAATCAAAAAATTCATTGATCTTTGTTCTACATGTTAGAAGATCACCGATTACAAAATTTCAGCCAATTCGTAGAGCTTTCTGAAAATTCGATTTTTTTGACTCCATGGTCCCCCTTTGGTTTAAAAATTTATATCCTCTGAATCAGAGTTAGAAAAATTTTTTCATGTCCCAAAATGCGCATAATTGATTTTCCGACTAGAAAAACCCTAGTAGGGTCGAAGATTTCGTCAAAAATCGACTTCTATATCCAAATATCAACGTTGTAACTTTATGATACAGTATTGAAATATCCCAATTTTTAAAAAGTCTGTATATTGACACGAAAATATAACTTATTTTCCAAAAACCGATTCACTTGTATTCAACATACACCCTTACCTACTACCGAAAAAAATTTCATCCAAAACGATCGAAAAATGACGTTGTAATTTTTTTGGGACCGAAATTACAACTCAATATAAACTTACAAGTTTGTACAAGTTCTTAGCTTGTTGGGCATTGTTGCTATTTTGAAGAATAGTTTGCCATTTGGCTAGTTGAGGTAATTGTTATGAGCTTGTACGTCTGCCTCTCTTTCTGCTTGGGTGATACCATATGCAAATTCTAAAACAAAAATTCTAAATGATCAAAAAACGATCATTTTACGTAGGCAGAATTGCATTTGAATTGCTCATGTTTTCGTTGTAATACATAAATTTTTTGAATTTTTTGCGGAAAAATCAAATTTTTAAATTTTCATAAATTAAATATTGTAACAATTTTTTATAACTCTATGAAACGAATAAAGTGACACCAAAATTATCCAATTTGAAAATTGTTTTGCGTTATTAAAAAGAAAACCTGATTCATATTTTCATTGTAATGCTCAGTCAAAACTTCACACACGATTATTTCGAAGCTGTTAGCGATTCAGACCATGCTGTAAAAGCAAAAAATGCTCCAAATGTCATGAACTATTCGAATATGCACAAAGTATGGCAACTTTTTTTTCCGAGTGGAGTGGTCCTTTAAACATGAAGATTTCGGAGACATTGTGCTTTAAGTGTCCCACTTATGAGGCCAAGTTCAATAGATTACATGAATTAGGGACACGAAATTTTTCCCCTTCAAATAACACCTATAGGGGAATTTTATGCGGGGAATCGATGGCGCTCATTTCCGAGTCCTAAAAATGCTACCCTGATTCTGATTCAGGTGAAAATGACCATTTTCAATTCAAAAACCTAATTTTTCCCTGAATCAGGTGAACGAAGCATTTTCAGGAC
Source organism: Acrobeloides obliquus (assembly GCA_034698545.1). NCBI lineage: Eukaryota > Metazoa > Nematoda > Chromadorea > Rhabditida > Cephalobidae > Acrobeloides > Acrobeloides obliquus. The sequence goes on along the minus strand of JAQGBS010002210.1, from coordinate 1,847 downwards.
CCGGGGATGAGCGCAATCGTTTCTTCGCATAAAATAGCCCCTATAGGTATCGCTTTTAGAAAAAATTTCGAGCACAAATTCATGAAACCCAATTGAACTTGACCTCGTAAATGGGACACTCAAAATGCAGTAGCTCCAAGATTTCAACAACAAAATTTTGCCGCCAGTATACAAAAAAGGTCTCCAACTGGAGGAGAGGGAAAGTTTGGCCCGCGAAGTTCGAGTTGCGCTAAAATACACAAGTAGTAAGAAACTGAAAACGAATAAGTACACTTACGTATAAGAACAGTCGAAATAATGATGACCAATATTTTCATGGTTCTTCTGATGAGAGAATTTTGAACAATGATATTGCTTCCATCCATGCTTATTTATATTCATCACTCGACTGTTGTCCTCTCCCCTAATTGTTGAAAATTTCAATAATAACTTATGAATCGTCACTGAACTTAAAGTGTTTCCCCTCTTCTTTAACAAATTTTAATATTCTAATTTTAGGCCGTACATAAACGAATAAATTTTGAAGACGCTAGTCAAGAATGCCGCCAAATGGACAGTGCTTTAACCTCAAACCAAACAGATAAAGAGATGGACTTTATCATGAATCTTGAATATCCATGTAAGCCCAATAACCTCTCCATTTTTCATTTTATCTTTTAGCGTTGATGCAGCCGGTCAAAGTTTTTCGTGCAAAGAAATGTTTACCCTTTGATAGGCCGCGGTCTCACGGCCGGCCGTGAGACCAAAACTAATCTTACCCATGAGCGATAAAGATCTCTAATTTGTTTTTCATCGGTTAGTGCTGATACTTTGGTTCAATGCTCGTTCACATCATGCGTGACCTTTTCACTCATGGACGTGGACTAGTCTTGTTCTCACGGTCCATCAAATTACGTGATAAAAGACTTTCCTGATCCTGATCCAGCCCAAAAATTGGATTTTTTTTTCGTTTTTTAGATGCTTTTTGCTAATTCAGGGTCAGGGAAGCGTTTTCATGTTTTTTAGTGCTCTCAATCTACTCCTCGAATAGAAAATAGAAAAACCCCTATAGGTTATTTTAGAAAAAATTAAAGGAGATTTTGGATAAAATTTGCTCGCAAAATCGCAAGTGTACGGTTTTTGAAGCTATCTTGTACAAAATGATTAATTTAGATTACCACGACACTCAAAAGTTTGGCTAAAAATGGAAAATCAAAAAAACCTGTTGGAAATGGCTTGTTTTTACTAGTAAAATACATCTCAATAAAAATAGCCAAAAATATTTATTGCGCTAGTCCATTTTTGCATATCTCGAAAATGATGTAATATTTGGAAATAGGATATATCGACTAAAAACTATTCTGAATCTCAACTTTTTGTTTCTAAAATAACTTTTCAGGTTTTAATCTACGATTCTAAACAATTTTCATGTCAAATACTTTTCTCTCATTTTTTAGATTTGATAGAAATTTGTAGAATATCATCCAATTTCAAACAATTATAACTCCTTATAGGTAAATCCGATTTCCGAGATCTTAGGCTTGTTAGTTCCGTTAAGATGTAAGAAATAAAAGTATAGTCCATGTTTTCATTTTGCTTTCGAATAGTACGAATTTTATTTTAAAATGTCTATAAAATCACGAAATTTAGCAGTTTAAAAATTTTTGTACTATTTGAGAGAAAAATAAAAAAATGGACTTTTATTCCTTACATCTTGATGGAACTAACAAGCCTAAGATCTAGAAAATCGGAGCTACCTATGAGGAATTATAACCGTTTGAAGTTGGCAGTATCGCTTTTCGTACAATTAGTTTTCGTACGGACTTTTCGTACAGGTACTTTTCGTACAAATACAAGGGGGGGGGGGG
>JAQGBS010002209.1:0-13611 GCA_034698545.1 Acrobeloides obliquus | reverse complement strand
AATTCGAGTGCTATTGTTAATAATTTGAATTTGGCCATGCTGATATTTCTATCGTTGATTTCTATAGCTTCAGGTATATAAATTTATTTGATATTTATATAAATTTATTTATATAAATTTATTTGAGGTATATAAATTTTATTTGATAGCATGAACCCAGTGCCGTATCCAGGATTTTTTCATTTGGGGAGGGGAGGTACAATTTCTCTAAAAAAATTTTTCAAACATTTTGGTCAAAAACATAAGGGGGGATCCTTTGGATTTTTTACACTTTTTTGGCCCTTGGAGGGTATGTGCCTTCTGTGCTCCCGGGTACGGCACTGCATAGATTATAGTCGAAAATTTTTTTTGGCTACCACGGAACTTTTTATTGAATCAGGTGACGTGTACATTAAAACGAAAAAAAACGTGGATCCTTATATAGCATTCCTGCGTGGTCATATGGCGAGAAAATCAGGATTAGTTAGTAGTTAGTACTAATCTTTATTTTCCCGCCATACGACCACGCAGGGATGCATCAAAAAAGCTATATAAGGATCCAGGTTTCTCTTCGTTCCAATGTACACGTTGCCTGATTCAATAAAAAGTTCCGTGGTAGCCAAAAAAATTTCGACTGATCGTTAATTTGTTCACAAGATTTTTTGAGTATATCTTGCTATAAAAATCCGTTTTCGATGGAAATTTTTTTCGATTAGGCAAATTTGTATGCTGAATAATACCTAAATAGTATTTTTGAGCGTCATTCATGTTTTCGTGTCAATATCAAAAACTTTTCAAAAAGTTGAAAAATTCGTCAAAAACTGAAAAATTCGACAAAAATTGCAAAATTCGTATAGAATCGAAAATTTCGATTTTTTCATGTTTTTTCGATCCGAAATTTTTTTTCAAAAATCTTAAAATTGACTTGGGGTAATTTTATGCGGGAAATCGATTGCGCGCATTCCCGAAGCTTGAAAATGCTTCTCGGATGCTTCAGGAAAGTAAGTGCGTAAATTTGTATTTTTAGCTTTTATATACACACTTACTTTCCTGAATCAGGGTCTGGAAAGCATTTTCAAGCTTTGAGAATGATTGCAATCGATTTCCCACATAAAATTACTCCTATAAGGGTCATTTTTAGGATTTTTGAAAAAAATTTCGAATCGAAAAACATGAAAAAGTCGCCAAAATTCCGGGTTTTTATATACCCTGTATTTCGCGCAAGCCTTTAAGTTATACTTCCTTCATTTTCTTTCAAATAAACACTTCCTGTTTTATTTTAAGCATCTGAATATAAATCGCAAAGTGGCATCGAAAAATGTGCATATAAATAAGCAGATGACATGAAATCCCGAACAAATTCGAGATTACATGCCATATAGTTTATTAAAAAGTCTGACCAAACATTGACGTAGGAATTCCATGTAATCCGAATCCAAATCCCCCCACCCGAAAAGATCAAGATCAAAAATTCTATCACTACTTTAAAGGACCAATCCACTCGGAAAAAACTCTATGTAAAAATTATATATTCGAAAAATGCATGAAAAATGGAGCATTTTTGCTATTTACCACAACCTCTGAATCGTTGTAGTTTTTGAGATAGTTGCGTTTGAATTTGTTCATGTTTTCGTTATAATACACAAACTTTCAGATGAATATGCAATGGAATAAAAGTAAAAAAAAATTTTTGAAACATTTTCGTTCAGTGGATACCTAATCGATAATAGTTCCAAAATTTTCAAGCAATTTTGAAAACACCTTTCTCAATAATTTACAAAAGATTATTTTAGGAAAATGTTATACATTCCAATCAGATCTGACTATACCCGGATCCGAATACAGAAAAGAATATGAATTGTCATACAAAGCTTGCGGAAAAGCCTGTCATGACGACTTGTCTTGCATGGCATTTGAATGGTCCGAAGAAAAAGAATGTATTTTGAAAGCTAGATCGCTAAATGGTACAATTGTGAAAAAATCTGGAGCCAATTTTGGCTTATGTCTTGATCGAGGTGATTTTTGATGTTTTACTAAAAATGGGGTCCCTCTTAAAGGGGAGGGACGTCAAATAACGTGATAATTTTTTTTCAAAAAATTTTTTTCTGGAAATGACCCATATAGGAGCGATTTTATGTGAGGAATCGAATGCGCGCATTCCTAAATTCTGAAAATGCTTTCCTGGCCCTGATTCAGGGAAGGGATTATGTATAACGAAGCGAAAATGAACTAAAATTCGAATTTTCGCAGGAAAACCAGCTTTCTAGGGGATTTTCTAGGCAGGGAATCGATTACGCGCATGATCAAAGCATGATAATGCTTGCTTGACCCTGCTCCCTAGGTGCCTAGGGGTTTATACGCCTAAGTGGCCTGCGACTAAGCACCTAGGCGCTTAAGGGTCAGAGTTAAGCAATCATTTTCATAATTTGATAATGCTCGTAATCGAAAAAATCCCTCGAAATGCTAGTTTCCATGCGAAAATTCGAATTTTAGTTATTTTCGTTTTGTTACACATACTCCCTTCCCTGAATCAGGGAAGTATTTTCAGGGTTCGAGAATGAGCGCATTCGATTCCCCGCATACAATCACTCCCGTATGGGTCATTTCCAGAAAAAATTTTTTGAAAAAATATTACGTTATTTTGGGTCCCTCTCCTTTAAAGTACCAAAAATGGTGTGATTTTGAAAAATTAAATTTCTCTGGGGATGCTTATTTTTCCATTTTTATATGCAAAATAAAAAACTTTTTAATCAATGTAAACTTGAAATTTTTAGAGGATATCGAAAACATGAGAGAAGTCTTCTATGATCATGAACTAGGCGGAAACGAATATGCTTCTTCACCACAAATCCCCCGTGACGATTGCCCCTTATTTTGCCTTGAAAATTCTCAAGAAGGTTCAGAAATAAACAAGCTGTCTTATTCGTGGAAACCGTTTGAACCAAAGTTCCCAGAATCAACCGAGGGCAAATGTACTTGTATAGATAAACTTTTTTATGTTAAGCTTAGTTTTGGCGCAATATCTTCGTATCTCTCATAATTGTAATTGTGGCGCTGCGACGCTTGAGGATGCGATTTTTGAGGACGGAAATTTAGGCACTAGGTCATCCTTTACGGTCATTCCTGACCAGTTATCCCTTACCGGTCTGTAGTTAGTTTCTCCATCATTCAAATATTTTCCTGAAAAATGATGTTCTACAAAGTTGCTATTGAAATCACGACAAACAACTTTGTAGAAAATCATTTTTTGTGAAAAAAATGTAGAATCCTAACTGTCGCAGCGCCGTAATTTTTGTTTATTACAAATACAGGGTTAAAATATAGTCTCTCCACATATTGTTTTTTTATTTTTTTACGTTATACTTTGTTTGTATACAGAGGATGAATAGAAATTGTTGGTATTCTTTAAATATTTATCATTATAAATAAAATTATTTTTATAATCAATTTGAGAGTACATAATGCCAATAGATTGCTCTTGGTTATCGCCAAATCCGTACATAGGAAGCAGGGCCGTAGCTAGGATTTGGGTATGGATGGAGCACGACTCTTTTTTAGGTTTGGGGCGGGGCACAAGGTTTGGGAGAGGGGCACAAGGTATGGGAAGGGATTCATGAATAAAGTTGAAAAACTCGCATTTTTAAGCGAAAAGAGAGAAAATTTGAAGACTTTTGATGAAAAATGGCATTCTTTAGTGAAAATTGACAAAAATGGACATTTTTATTGAAAAAATGAAAATTTCGTGAAAAAATTTGAGCAAAAGCGTAAGGAACACGGTGGTCCAAAATGGCACCAAAAAAGTTGGGACAAGTGAAAAACTTGGTGTTTTTCTATTAAAATTGATCAATATCTTTTTTTTTAATATGCCGCATCATTTTCAACCATTTTTTGGCCAAATTTGAGAAATTCAGGAAAAATCGATTAGTCCCCCAAGGGCGTAAAAAAACTCAAAAATTCGATTTTCTCAGTTTTGTTCAAAAATGATTAGAAATTGTTAGTCATTGTCAAAAATAATATTTTAAAAAGAAATTAGAGTTTTTGAGGAAGCGCTAAAAATCGATTTTCCTCGGTCAAATTCTCTGAAAGCACTTTTTGGCCCCCCGAGGGTTTTTGATCGATTTTTAGCGCTTCAAAAATTCCATTTTCAATGTAGTTGTGACCGGTCTAAATATCTATCTCATGTTTGTACATATCAGAGTGCAACATCCAGCCAGTGTCTAATCAACATCTCTTTCTGCCTCAGGGCAGCTCGTTAGTCTTGCCGCTGGTTTACCTGTGTGTGCTCGTTTTCAATGTTGTAAGTCAATAAATATAATTCGGGAGCTACAACGTCTACAAATACTTCCACCTCGATAAATGGACACCCTAAGGGGAGTGTTCATTTATCGAATTCGAGAGAGGGTATCTATTTATCGAAGGAGCTCAATTTTGCGTTATAAATTTCTTCAAAAATACAAAATTATGTTTTTTTTCTCCCCAAAAACAAGATTTTATGTGATTTTAGCATAAAAACAATGCCAAAATTTTATAAAGCATAAGACAAAAAGAACAATTGTACGATAAAAGATAACAGAATCACATGGCAGGCTCTTCATCCGATTCCTCTTCTGTCGATTCCATTCCGCCGAATCCAGACGGTTATTGTGTGCCAACGATTTCGGGCAAGCCAGTGTAGTGTGCAACACTTCTTGCTGTCATTGGTTGAGAGCACTGATGTTGATGTTGCCGAGTTCGCACTGGATGCTCTTGAACTGGAAAGAATGACGTCGTTTGAAGTTGTAAAGCCATCCTTCTCCGGGCTCGCTTCCGCTCCTGCTTCGATCGCTTACAGGATTTTCTCCTTCTCTTTGAGAATCTTTATAATAGTTGGGCGGAGAATTCCAAAGTCCTAGACAAATTGCTATGGTTGTTGTTCGCTTCAGCAGCTCTAATAACCGCTAGTTTCACATCTAATGTGTTGCTTCTTTTTTGCGCGCCGGAGTGCTCATTACTGCTAAAAAAGCGCATAAAATGAACAAAAACAAAATTGCGAAACGAGAAAAGTGAAATAAATGAAATGAAGAGATTTTTGGAAGGGTGTCCATTTATCGAAGAGAACTGTATATAGGGTATTTTTCGAGCGAAAAACACGAATCCGAGCCCAATTTCTCTCTACAAGATTTTCCTGGGGTACTATTCCCCTGCAGAACCCCCAAACTTCGTGTATACAGCATTTTCTAATTTTTTACAGTTGTTGCCATTTTTCAAGATCTTTTCGTCAAAAATTGCATAAAAGCATGAAGAACAATGTTATGAGACGCTTTTTTAGTTTTCAGGTCAAAAAGCTGGAGAAACTAAAAAACATTCAAAAGTGATCCTAACGAGTTCGAACTTGTTTGACTCAACGTTGCTTAACTTGCCAGACCGGACGGTCTCCTTCTCTATCCAATTTGCCCCTGCTATTTTTACGATTGTAGGACTTTTCGAAACACATTTTTCGAAACACGCTTTTCGACACAGGTGTTAATCACAGTGTGAGTAGTGGAAAATACACCGTTAAGTATTCCCCAATTAACGGGCATCAGCTGTAGGTCTCGGTAGCACAATGGTAGTGCACTTATACGTTAGCCAGGAAGTCCGAGTTCGAGTCCCGATCGGGTCCGAAAACTTTTGCCTAATTTTAAAAATTCACTATTTTCAGTGCAAAAATAAATACCGTTGTTCGAAAAACGTGTTTTTCGTTTCGACAAGTCCTACAACCATTTTACTTATAAAGTGAAGCAGACTATATATGTAAAACAACTTTATTATTTCAAATAAGCAGATAAAGAACCAAAACTAAGTTTTACATAGTGCAGCGTTTCAACGCACAAACATTTCCCCTCCACTTCGTCCAGATCTCTTGGATCGTTCGGCCTCCATGTATAAGACAAATGTTCTAATCTCGAGCCTTCTTTTGCGTTCTCCATACAAAACTCTGCGCATGCATCACGCTGAACATTTATGGAAGAAGCATACTCCAAACCACCAAATTCATGGTCATAGAACAAATCTCGCATGTTATCTGGATCTGCTAAAAAAGTAAACATATTAATTTTTAACAGCAGTATATTTGGGTTTTAGATCACGAGTAGGGAAAAAAGGTCCCGGAAGTTTTCTTTTTAGGAATATATCATATTTTTCTTTTTGGATGATATCATAGAAAATTCTCAAATGATGGAATTCCATAGGGATTTGAGCGATAAATCTTTGATGCCAATTTAAAACATATCATGATTACTTAGTCTCAAGGGGTCGTGGGAGGAATTTTTGGATGATTTGTAAATTGTAGAGCGTGTTGTAGTTCTTTTTAAGACCAAAAAAATTATAAAGGTCCTCCCACCTTATGTTTTTGCTCAAAATTTTTGAAAATTAAAAAAATTCTACGATTCCCATTGTGATTTTAAATAAAATATGCCAAATTTTCCCATTTTTTCAGCAAATGGTCAAAATTTACCATTTTTTCAACAAAAAAATCGCAAATTTCAGAGCATTTTCAACTTAAAAATGGCCATTTTCTAACAAATTTTTCGCCTACAGCACTGTTATGAAAATTAAAAAATTTGAAAAATCGCAAAATTGCCTTTTTTGGGACACCGTGTAAAATCTCTGGCTATACTTATACTCTTAGGCTTAAGCCTAGGCTTAGACAAACCATACTCCTTTTTACATTTTAAACAAGCATTTTACCTCGATCCAAACATAGCCCAAAATTCACTCCAGTTTTCGCTGTAAATGTCCCATTTAATGATTTAGCTTTCAAAGTACATTCTCCATCTGCTTTACTCCACTCAAAAGCCATACAACTAACATCATTAAAACAAGCTCTTCCGCATTGGTCATATCTCAATTCATATTCTTTCCTGTATTCTGCTCCGGCTATCGTCAATCCTGGCTTTGTTGTATAGCATTTTCCTATAACAAAATTTGAATATTTTCAAAAATCTCCTTATAAATGAAGAATTTAGGGTCTTTTTACGAGATCCGCAGCATGCAATACCAGTGTTTGAATCTGATATACAACAGATTTTCTGTTGTGTTGTACAACAAAATGTTTCTGTTGTAATCTGTTGTGTTGTGTTAACATAACAGAAAAAAACTGTTGTGTTGTACACAACAGAATAATTTTGTTGTACAACGTAACAGAATTTTTTTGGGCATTATAACTTTCGCCACTTTTGTATCAATAATTTCAGTCTAATTGATTGCCTGATTTGCAATGAATATGTATATTGACACGAACGTGGCAAAAGTTATAGTTTTTTGGCCACGTAGCGAAAATTGTCGTGGCAAACATGAAACGTGGCGAAAGTTATACTGCCCAATTTTGGCAATGCGCGCAACTAAATCACCACAGAAAAACTACTGTAGAGTTAGTTTCGGTGAAAATGAAAAAACCTGAAATTTTTTGAAAAAATCACGAAAAAACTCAAAACCCTCATTTTTTTAATCACCCTGTACATTCGCCATTTTTCTTATGGGCTCGCTATAGTCGCCTTCTCATAACACGACTTATGTATTGTTTAATAAAGCGTAAATGTCATGCAGAATTTTTGCAATATTTAGCAATCGAGTGACGCACTTTAGTGTTTGAACATAGGAACTTTGGAAATTTCGAGGAAAAGCGACATCAGGAAGTCGGCAGTGTAGGAGTTTACAAATGAAATCGTGCGGAAAAAGAAATTATTCGGAAAGAAAAGGTCTTTTCATCTTTTTCCGAAAGATACTGTACTGAAAGAAGAGGAAATGCGTAAAAATCACAAAAAATTGCGTTTATTGTATAAAAAGGAAGTAAGAAAACAAATGAATATAGTGGTTAGGAGTTGTATGAAGAAAACATGAATGAAGAATAAATTGAATTTTTATAAAGCTGATATAAATTTTCTGAAAATCGAGAAAAAATTTCGAGTACCCACCGGGGATGTTGTTATATCAAATTTTTTCTAGAACAATAAAAAATTTTAAACCCTTTATGATAAGTTTCTGGCCGATTTTATAGTTTGTTTTTGAGGTGTCGGAACTTTTTACACACTTTCAACAACCGTGTGTAATATAAAAAAGCAGGAGGTGCCAAGTCTGCTGATGTTTTCAGAAAAGTGCTGATTGTTGAGATGTCAAATCTGGCAAAATGCTGATTTTTTAGTGTCAAATCTGCTTTTTGAGATGCGAAATTTTGCCAAATTTATAAGAAATATAATGGAAAATTAGTAGCATTTTGTTGATTTTTGCACCTAAAATCTGATTTTTGAAGTCAGATTTGCTGATTTTGAACAAATGTTCTTGGCATCTCTGTAAAAAAGCTAAACATTTAAACTATTTTCTACGTCAATCAGATACAAAATTGAACCCTAATAAAAACAAGCAAAAACAATAGGAAGTCATAAATAGACTTCCTGAAAACGAAATCTACAAATTTGAGAGCACGCATTTCTATTGTTTTGAATTTTCTATTTATAGGATTTTGTTGGTTTTTTCAAACATTCAAAAAATTGAATGCAGTGACTCCAAATTATGTCATGTTAAGAATTTGAATAAACAGCTATTATTTTCTTTATATCCATGTCTTTTTTGGCTTTCAGTTAAAATTTATTGTATTGTTTATTCGAAATTGTTGTAGAATTTGCAAATTTCAAGCAATGGTGATGTCATGCAGAATTTTTACTACTAAACAAATAAAAAAAGTTTACGCAAGCTTAGTTCAAAATTTTTTGGCTAGCTTAAAGTTTATCGACAGAAAAACGGAAACAAACGTAGGCAGACAAATAAAAAAAGTCATGTTTTTGTTACTTTCGTTGCGCTTAAAAAAGCAAAGATAAAAGTTGAGATAGATCCGATTACTAGATGCGCAGGCACTAATAGCAATATAGTGTGACTAATTTTAGATCTTTAAAAAATATGCAAACATATCTGTTTCAACGGATACACACAAAACATTTGGTGCCGTAAAAACAAAAAATGCTCCATTTTTCATGATCTTTCCGAATATATTATTTATTCATATGGTTGTAACTGACTGGACTGGTCCTTTAACCCCAATTGGTGTTTCTTTTTTAGTGTTTGATCTGACTTAACACCAAATGTTTTGTGTGTAACAAAGGTAATTCAACGTTCATAAAGTTGACACGAAAGGTTGACACGATAAAGTTGACAAGATAACGTTGAGAACACGAGATACGACTTCTATTTTGTTCATATGACCTAATTCGTCGTGGAAAAATTCCTATACTTCAACAAACAACGCTTAAATTGTGGACAACAAATAGATCATAGGATTGATCGTTTTGTGTCAACTTTATTCATGTCAACTTTATCGTGTCAACTTAGCCGTGCAAAAGTCGTTTCAAAAAGTTTGTATACTGAAACGAAAATAATTCAAATTTTTTGAATATTTACAAAAAAATAAATACAGCATTTTAATCGTCTCATTGAGCTGAGAAAAACGATGTATTTATTTTTCGTAAATATTCAAAAAATTTGTATTATTTTCGTTTCAATACACAAACTTTTATTGATTGTATTGTTTTTCCTGAGTGCCAGCAATTCGTTTTAATGTTTAGACTTGTTTGAATTTTTTCACAATTTCTTTTTATTCATAACTTTTTACTATTAGATTTTCAAGTAATGGTTTTTTAACCAAAAATGTTCAAAATTTTCTGCTCTTTCTCATGAAAGTAGACTGGTTTTTTAAAGGGAGTACATTTTGTGACCATTTGAGAGAAAAAAATTTTTCCGTAAAAATGACCCTATTGGGGGTAATTTGATGCGAGAAATCGATTACGCGCACTTCCGAAGCGTAAAAACCTCACCTTGACCAAGTTTTTGTGAAAATTGTCTATTTTTTCACCTTTTTTGACGAAAAAAGCAAAAAATAGGCAATTTTTCAAAAAAAACTTGGTCAAGATGCGTTTTTACGCTTCAGAAGTGTGCGCAATTGATTGCTCGCATCAAATTACCCCCAATAGGGTCATTCCACGAAACAAATTTTCTTGTAAATGGTCGCAAAATGCACTACCCTTTAAACTATGAACATTTGATGGTTCAAAAGTCCTATTGCCTTTTATTAAACAACAAATTCCTACCTGAAGCTATGCCAATAAGCAATAGAAATATGCCAACAGTGATTAACGAGGATTGAATCCTGATGCTATGAAAGCTGATCATAGAAGCACTCTTTATCTTGATGCAACAAGAGCAAACTGATTGCATTCCTTCTTTGGACCTTCTTTTTAAACTTTTCGAAATCTGATAGCTGTAGTCTTCAAGTCTACTGCTGGACGAAGAACAAACGCCGGATGTGATGACTTCTTTGTTAGAAACAAGCATCATTCCACCACAACTACAATAAAATACAAATTTGTGAAGAAAATCTAGGAAGTGAAACTTTAATACACTCGAATATCACTCGCTAAAATGCTGCTTCTTGAAGTCAATAAAGTGGGAAAAAGAGGCGGGGACTTTTTGATGAAATATTAAAGTTTTAAATGGCAAATGGACAAAGTTTTCGACTTTAAAATTCTATCCGGAACTGAAAATCTGAGATATTTTTGCAATTTTATATTCTTTCTGGATGAATAAGAAGAGCGCAAATAAATCACAAATACACTTTCCATTGACGTCCACAATATTATGACATGTATGAATAAGACTCTTTAGGGTTAAAACATACGCAGATTCAAGATAGCCAATTGGAAATTTTGTATGCGTTTAATTTCTTTATTCATTGCAACCCGTAACTCTTTTTCGTAATCCTACAGGGTGTCTCAAAATAAAGGGAACACTTGGAAATTTTATTTTTACCATGATTTTCTTCTTTTTTAAAGGAGTAACAATTATTGCTTATTCTCTGAAAAAAAAAATTGTTTTGTCAAAACAGCCTATATAGGGGTAAAATCATGCGAAAAATCGATTGCGCGCATTTCCGAAGCGTGAAAATGCTTCCTTTATCCTGATTCAGGGAAAATGTAGATTTTTTGACTTTTTTATATTATTACTTGGTTTGGAAAAACGTTTTTCCTTCAACACTCTTTGGTGGTGCAGTGACAAAGCAGCGGCTTATTGGTCACAAAGTTCGGGTTCGAATACCGCTTGAAGCCAAATTTTCGATAGAATTACCTTTTTTTACTTTATGCAAAATTTTTTACTATTTACTTTGTGCAAAAAAACTCTTTCTTGACCTTGATTCAGGGAATGGGGTGGGTGTATTGAAGCGAAAATCAAACATTTTTGGATTTTTATGAGAAAACCGTCGATTCTGAGGTGTTTCTAGGCGGGGAATCGATTGCGCGCACTCCCGCACCGTGAAATTGCTTTCTTGATCATGTTTCAGAGACTGTAAATGCTTCCTTTAGCAATTTTATTCAAAATTTTGGATTTTTTCGTATCGTTTATATTGAGTTTTTTCCGATACCTTTCCTGAATCAGGGTCAAGAAAGCGCTTTCACGGTTGGGGAATGCGCGCAATCGATTCCCCGCCTAGAAAAACTAAAGAAACGACGGTTTTCTCATAAAAATCCGAAAATATTTGATTTTCGCTTCAATACACCCACCCCATTCCCTAAATCAGGGTCAAGGAAGCGTTTTCATGCTTTGGAAATGCGCGGAACCGATTTCTCGCATAAAATTACCCCTAGGAATGTATTTTTTACAAAAATTTTTCGTAGAACGGGCTCCGATTGTTACCCCCAAATTAGTACAAATATTTCCTATTTGTCGTATTTTAATCATTTTTGTATATTAAATTTTTTTATTTTTGCATTGAAAAAATACATGAAAAAGGTTATAAAAATATTAGAAGCAAAAATAGAAACAAAATAAGGAAAGGCAAAAAATTTTTGTCGGAGGTGGGAGTCGAACCCACAACGTTTGATGCAAAAAGCAACGACACATCCTCTGCACTATGCTCGCAGTTATTTTAAGGAAGCAAAATTTGTTTATATGTTAACATAAAAAATATTCCAAATTTCAACATTTTTTTATATTTTATTTTTGAACGACCAAATTAATTTTTATGGTACTTGTGCATACTTGTAGACCATGTGTTCTAGTATTTTTTCATAGCAAAACTCGATTTTTTCTATATATTTAACCCACTTTTCCAATATAAAATATATTGGAAACTAGCCTTATAGAGGGTTAGTAGGGCCCAAAAAAATATGTGTAAAAAAATCCCCTTGCCCCCTCCCCCTACACAATGATACCAAGGCCCCTCCTACACGAGTAGACTCTTTCAGGGCTAAAATTTACTCGCATAATGATTTTTCGAAGTCTCCACTATATGAAGCCTTCGAAAACCATCATGCAAGTAAATTTTAGCCCTGAAGGGTCTACTCGCATGTCACTCGCAAGCCCTGCGAGTGAATTGTAGGAGGGGCCCAAGGGTTTGGCACAAAAATTTAATCCCTTTTTTATAACAATTATTTACAATCGAATATTTCAAAGGATCACCCTGTAGAATCTGTACGGGTTTTTGAGACCTCCCAGTATATTTATAGCCGTTATTAAGCTTTTTATTGTTGGCATGGTGTAAAGAGGATATTATGACATGCGTAAATAAGACTCTTTAAGGCTAACAGATACGCAAGATTCAATAGCCGAATATGAAATTTGTAGTGCGTTTAATTTTTTTATCCATTGAAAAATCCATCACTTTTTTCTTAATCCTAGGATCTGTACGGATTTTTGGGACAGCCCAATATATCTATATCCGTTATTAAGCTTTTTGTTGTTGACATGGTTGAAAGAGATTATATAGGCTTATAAGAGAAACGTCGGTACCATGTTTAAAATTTTCATTCGATTAAGAATATAGAAGAATGGGTTTAACACTACAAAACGCTCAAATTTTAATCAAGAAAAGTGTGTTTGCCAACAAACTATCCAAACTTTTCAATTTAAAGGGGGTGCGTTTTGCGACCATTTAGGAGAAAAAATTTTTTTGTAAAAATGACCCTATTGGGTGTTAAATCTGTGAAAAATCGATTGCGCGCATTCCCGAAGCATGAAAATGCTTCCTTGACCCTGATTCAGGGAAAATATAGATTTTCGACCTTTTTTATACTAATATTTGGTTTGAAAAGACGTTTTTCTATCAACAAGCCTTGGTGGGTAGTGTCAACGCAGCGGCTTATTTGTCACAAAGGTCGCGGGTTCGAATCTCGCTTAGAGCAAAATTATTTTCCACAAAATAAAAATCGAAAAATTTTTTTTAATTTTTACTTTGTGTAAAAACTTGGCTCCAAGATGGGATTCGAACCAGCAACCTTTGTCTGGAGGTTCCCTCCTGAGATAAAAATCTCACCCACATCATATAAATGATATGAATACTCTGTCTTATACCTAAAAAATTTTTCAATGTAAAAGTGTAAAGAAGGTAACAAATTTTTACTAAATCAGAAAGTTGTATTTATATCATGTTTCCTTCCATCCTATTCATGTAATAGATAAGAGAATCCTCAAACATATAACGCCTTCTCATACAAAAAGATACAGTAAGATAATAAGGTGATGGTAGACCAAGGTTCACTAGCGATGAATATGGAATAAATTTATTCGCGACGTTTCGTCGTATAACGACTTCTTCAGGCTAAAAGAAACAATATAGTACATGGTGACACA
>JAQGBS010002208.1:0-13613 GCA_034698545.1 Acrobeloides obliquus | reverse complement strand
AAGGCCAAATTTTGTAAAAATCTTTTTTCTTAATTTCAAATTTGCAATAAATTTTTTATTTTATACGGTCTTTGAGGTCCTATAAGGATGTATACGGGATTTTAAATTCCAATAAAGTTCTTTAGAGGTCTTTGAGTTTTTGAGTATAGTCGCCGCTCGTTATAACAGCACCTCTGGGGGCTGTTTAGATTCCTTCTATAACAACTTGCAAAAGCCACAATGAAAGTTAAAAACAAAATTCGCATAATTTTCATCTGTGTAATTTGTAAATATTGCGTTAAACAGATCTATTGAACTTTTATATATTGCTATTTATGGCTTTTTTTGGTTTTACAAAAATAACATTTTTACAAATAAAAATTTATATTTTTACCTAAAATAAATAAAACTCTCAATGTTGTCTGACTTGCTGTCGAACTTATCAATAAGCAAAAACTTACTGAAACGACGTTCTGCTGTAAATAATATATGACGTCAATTGACGTCAAATATGTTAATTGACCAGCACAACTCTACTCACGACTAGTGGAAATAATTTCGTTTCCTTGTGGCTGGGCGTATCTATTGAGGTTGAATACAGGTCTTGTTGTGTTTCCATGCAAATATATTTATTTATTTGTTAGCCGATATCACGTCATGTCGTCGATGTGTTGATCAAAAAAGCGTTGTCGATCATCAAATGAAAAGCGGAAGTTGATAATAATATTTCACCGACTACTGAATAAATATTTAACCGACCACTGAAATAATATTTAACCGCTGAATAAATATTTAACCGACCACCGAAATAATATTTAACCGACCACTGAAAGGCAATGCCAATCCAATTGCAATATACAATGAAATTAGTTGTTGTTTTCTTGTTGTTTGTGTTAGTTGTAGTTGGGGGAACGTCATTGGAAAAAGAAGGTTTTTTGAAGCTGAAAACTTTGCCAAAGTACAAGGAAATTGGCGAAAAGGAATCGGTAATTAGAAAGACTTGCTATGATAGGTCAGGCTAGGGAAGGGGCTGATCCGGGGATTTGAACTGACCAAGCGAGAGAGATATTTTTTGTATGGAAAAATTCAATTTTTGCTCAAAAATACAAATTTTAGACAAAAATCAATTTGTGTATCACCCCTCAACTACTTGGCTCGAAACAAAAATTTAGATTTTTGAAAAATATTGAATTTTTCGAAAAAAATTGAATTTTTGAGAAAAAATTGAATTTATTCTCTCGATAAGACGTCACCCTAGGCCCGGTCCCCAGGGTAATGTTTTTTCGAGGATCGACTGTATTTCTATTTTTTCAATTTTAGCCTTTAACCATTCCCCTAGCCCCACCTCTACCACAAATCAAAGCTGGATATAGCTTCGCCGTTGACATATCTACTCCGGCATTAGCCTCAAATTTTCAATGCTTGACTTCAAATGGTTATTTAGCAGCTTTTATCCGAGGTATAAATTAGAAGTAGCAAAAGTCCAATTTATATATATTTGACTTTGAACTTAATAGTCAACAAATGAGGCAAAAACAAAATGCCGCACAACTTGTGGTGATGGTGTAGTGGTTAGCGCGTTTGGCTAACAGTCAGAAGGTCGAGGGTTTGATTCCCGGGTGCGTCATTTTATTTTTTCCGAGGGATCGGATAATTGAGGGTTGACTGTATTCCTATTTTTTTGGTAGGGGCAAAAGCATTCGGTTTCTGCTGAGAATTGAACCTGCAAGCAATTTATATAAACCGAGAGTCTTACCCACTCGGCCATGTGGGTAACTTTTACAATTGCATTATAATCTTACGTTAAAACATTATAAGAGGATAAAAAAATTGTCTTGAAGGGTACCTACATGATTTTGGTGTCATTTTTCATTTTTCTTCTCTTACCGAGCTCTATTGATTGGTGTAAGCCGACTGACGGAATTGGAATTAAGGTGACGGAGATAACACAAACAGACACGCATAGCGCGTATAATGTTTTAGGATATGACGACAGTTTTTAAAACCAAAGGCAAAAAGCTACATCACATATATGGGATTTTTTCTATTTTTTTATTTTTTTCTATTTTTTCGAATTTTTTGTTTTAGTTTACTCACCAACTGGCGGTGGTACTGTCGATATGGCTGGAATCACAAGTGTGATGAACGCAGCAATTACTAACATTGGCACAGAAGTGTATGTCGCCCCACAACCAAGTGGCTTTAAACAAGGCTATCAACAATTCGATGAAACATACAATGCATTCAAGAATCGTGGGCTTATTCTAAAGACCATTTGGTTGCAAGTAAGGAAGATGAACAAAAGAATTTTAATGAGAGAATATTTGGTGTTTAGGTGACTTCACCGTTGAACTGGCAAACCAATCAACAACTGAATATTAATTTCATTACTAGCTTCGTTCAACGAGCATTGGTAAGGTAGTTACTCTGTTTCATGGCAAGATTACAAAAAAACTGAGCTCGCATGACCTAATGGCTAGTACGCTGGACATTCATGTCAAAAATCCAAATTTTGAACAAAAAATAATTTTCTTGGAAAAATTCAAAAATTTAATTTTTGCTCAAATACAAATTTTTTCGAACCTTTGAATCTAGAGACACTTTTCTAAACTTTTTTGTTGATTTTTTTTATACAAAACTATAAAACCAAATTTTAGCAATACGGTGTAACCCCAGGAATCTACACAAGCTTTTACGACTGGCAACAAATTACTTCTTCTTGGACTGGTCTCCCTTCATACGGCAAAGTGTACCTTTGGTAAGTAAAGTCTGTTTCGCAGAGAGGCTCCAAAAAGCATAGCCTAGTATAGCATCACAGACTTGAGTTGAAAAAGGCTCTCTAAATTCAGGGAAGAGGCACCTTGAAAAGGTTTTCCTGATTCAGAGAAAAGGCATCTTGAAAGGTTTCCTTGATTCAGGAAAGAGGCATGTATATTGAAGCAAAAATTGGGTTGATCCAAAAGTTTTACATGAATTGTGACCCAAAATTATTTTCTAAAAATGACCCTTTAGGGATAATTTGATGCGGGGAATTGATTGCGCGCATTCCCGAAGCGCAAAAACGCTTCTTTCTCAAACCCTGAATCAGGGAAAGTGGTGGTTGTATTGAAGTGAAAATGAAGCAAAATTCGATTTTTCTCCGTGAAACAGACTATAATCTCTTTCGAATTTTTACTCACTAACTCCCCTTTTTTAGGTACTGGCACGTGCTTGGCCAAGGTGTAAGTGGAGAGACGTCGCCCAACTTTTCCGATTTTCGGTCTTTTGGTGGCATGTCCGTTGCACATGTCAAACAATTTGCTCAATCTGAAAATCTGTGTGGTCTTATATTGAACCGTAATGTATACTCAGCAACTTCTAAGTATGTGAAAGCAGTCTCGAAGCAGAATAAAGACGAAATTCAAGTCGGATGTGTTTTCTCCGATTGTTAATTACTAACAAAGAACACTATCAGCTTGTCTCCTCTGATTTTGCCGAAACCGGGCTCAAAATGTTCCTCATACCCGACTTGATTATAAATTTTTTTGGAATTATTGCTACCCTGCTTCAGGGAAAAACGGTGTGTTTATTGAAGCAAAAATCGAAAAATTTAGATTTTTCGCGTATCATAGACTCTCTAGGGTTTTTATGCAGCGAATCGATTGCGCGAATTCCCAAACCCTGAAAATGATTCCCTGACCCTGATTCAGGGAAAATTGGATTTCTGAAAAGAAAAATGTTAATTTTCGTTTCAATAACTCAATTTTCTCTGAATCAGGGAAGCATTTTCGAGAATGCGTACAATTCTTCGCAAACAATTACCCCTAGAGAGTCTATTTTCCAGGAAAAATATACAAATTTTAGATTTTTGCAAATTCGAAAAACTCTTTTTTGTTTCATCACCTTGTAAATTCTGGCTACACCCATATACGCATATATATCTTTTCATTATGCCTATCCCTAACGTTTAATCGAACTCGCAATTCTCTTGTAAGATTTATCTTGCTTCGAAAAAATAAAAAAAATTGAAAATTTGTGCAACCCTGGGGCAAGTTGATAGTGTTCCTTGTAAGCTTTATCTGATTTATTATATAATTTTTATTTGGTTTTCTACTATATTGATACCAAATATAATAAAAGTTAATATAAAAAACTGTATCAAATAGAGGAAGAATAAATGGGAAGGAAATAATGTAATAAAACGAATCAACAAATAACTTATAACATACAATAAAGCAGTTACAGTAGTAGGGGTTAAGTATTTTCTTGTAACTTTAAAAGAGCTTTTTTGTAACTTCAAACGAGTTTCCTTGTAACTTCTAAAAAAGTTTTTTATGACTTTTTCAAAAGTTTTTCTGTAATTTAAAAGAAGTAATTTTTAAAGGAGTCTTATTGTAACGTCTTTACTTCTTTAGGAGACCTCATGAAGGCATTTTTATACTGGGGTACTTTTTGGGGTACTATTAAACAAATGGGAAATCATTTAACTATAAAAAAATTGGGGAAGAATATACCAGGGGGACCTATGAAACTCACTTTAGTGGCCCCTGTTCTATTGCTTCCCACTACAGATCCTTACGACTCTCAATACCTATGAGGGAGGGAGACATTGAAGTGAGATTTATGGCTCCCTTGGTACGTTCTTCTCCAAATTTTTTATCGTTAAGTAACTCTCTACTCGTTCAATAGTACCTGTTAGTTCGAAGAATAATTTGTACACTTTTGATAAGAAATCGGTTATGAAGAAATTTGTTAGATTTCGAGAAAATTTCACATCTGGGGTTGGTCCCTTGTAAGTCTAAGCCTAATATCGGATAACATGGTTGTTAGGTTTGAGGTTATTCTTCGGACTAACATGTATTATATATTAAGTAGCCAATTAATATATACAAGACAAAAAATGCCCTGGCATGTGAGTGCTTATTAGTTTATAAGCATTGGTTTTGCCTGTAGAATTTCATTACTCTTATTTACCCTTATAAAAGCAATAAACGTCACATTTTCTAGATTTCTAATTTAAGGAAATTCTTGGTCATTTTCTTGCGTGTTTTTAGTTCTTTTCTTGATTAAAAATTGAATAAAAATGTCAAAGGATCACTGCTGTTGCGGTGCTTTCATATTAGGGTAAATCTTATTTTTTAACAGCAAAAAAAACTCCTTTAGACCGGGGCTTTGATAATTGGCTCTTTGGTCTTAATTCTTGGCATCATGGATTTGTTAGCATCTGTTGTTGCAGGTAGAAATGGCCAAAAAGTTACGAAAATCGTAAACGTTGAAAAATGCAAAATTTTTTAAGAAAAAGCATTTATTTTTATAATATTCGGGAAATTCATGAAAAATGGAGAATTTTTTGTTTTTACAGTAAATTCTGAATCGTTACCGTTGTAGAGATAATCGCGTTTGAAGTTAGCGATTTTTGAAATTAGTTTTGAATTTGAATTTCCCGCGAAAACCCTGATTTTCAATTTTTTCAGAATTTGGCGGGAAATTCAAATTCCAAACCAATTCCAAAAATCGCTAACTTCAAACGCGATTATCTCTACAACGGTAACGATTCAGAATTTACTGTAAAATAAAAAATGCTCCATTTTTCATAAATTTTCCGAATATATATAAATTATGGCAAATTATTTTTTTTAATTTTTTGTAAAAAAATTTACGAATTGAAATTTTCGTAAAATTTTTTACAAAGAAAAAAGTTCAGAATTAATTTCTTTCTTTTAGAAAAATACTAATAATATAAAAATAAATGCTTTTTCTTTAAAAAATTTACATTTTTCAACGTTTACGATTTTCGTAACTTTTTGGCCATCTCTAGTTACAGGTAATGGCAAAGCCATTGTGTTCAACGTTTTGAAGGTCATAATTGGAGGATGTATCCTTTATGCCGATAAATTTCATATACCAGGAGGATATTTACCCTACTTGATTTGTGCAGTAAAATTGACTTTTTATTATGTAAACAAAGACTTTTTTAGGCCATCGGAATCGTCATCTACACCGTTTTCATCATTTTCTTTTCATTATGTCTTTGTTATATTGGCCATATGTACCTTCGATACTTTCAAACCTCATAGGGAATTACGTTTATGGAACTCTACCTAAAGTTTATAGAACTCAACTTAAAGAAATTGATTCAAAGACAGGTATTTTTTGGCATATTTTGCCAAAGAAATTAGACCGTGCGCTCTGCGCACGTAAGGTTGTGTGCAAGCAGTCGGGTCCATAATGAGTACTTCCTACCATACCATATGTTCGGCCTTCGCTAATAATTGTAACCTAGGCTACAAAAGTATAATTTTCTTATATTTTTAAAGAAAAAATTGTATCCCCCAAAAAAATTTTTTATAAAGTGAAAAAATTTAATTTTTTTTATTCTTCCTAATTTTTCACTAGCTACTTTCTGATACCAAAAATTCGAGGCTTGGATCATACATAAAACATTTTTCGAACAAACAGACAATTTAACTCATTTTTAGTTGTGGATATAATTTATTAAGTGTTCAGGGTTTGGATCAATTCTGCAAAAGTTAGAAAAGTGAAGGACTCATGGAGATTAGCTGCTTTTTAGTTGTGGATAAATTAAATTTTAGTTAAGAACGTAATGTTTTTCTTTGGGGCTGCTGTGCTGGCGTTTGCTGACTGGATTGCTATCTGGCTTTGGATGGTGATCTACAGAGCCTACCAGCACATAAAAGATGTTGAAGAAGATGACCAAGGGCAAACTTATCAAGTCAAACTAAATGATGTCTAAATTTAAGGCCAAAGTTGTAAAAATCGTTTTTCTTAATTTCAAGTTTTCAATAAATTTTTTATTTTATACAGTCTTTGAGGTCCCGTAGTATACGGGATTTTAAAGCCCAGTAAAGTCCTTTAGGGGTTCTCCACTTGTTCAATAGTACCCCAAAAATTACTCCTAGAATTAGCATTTTTGAAAATTATAAAAAATTTTTGAGTGGCTTCCCAGAAGGCTAATAGTACCAAATCAAAAGTTTTCTGTGCATTTTTAATAAGCAGCTAGTTGAAATAAACAACAAAAAATGTCCTGGGATGTGCCCGGCTCATTGAGAAACTGAGACCAGCTGAAAAATCGATTAGTTTATAAACATTGCCTTTGGGTGCAGAGTTTCATTACTCTTGTTTACCCTTATAAGTCAATAGCTTCTCATTTTCTAGATTTCTTATTTAAGGAAATTCTTGGTCATTTTCTTGCGTGTTTTTGGTTCTTTTCTTGATTAAAAATTGACTAAAAATGTCAAAGGAACACTGCTGTTGTGGGTGCATTCATGTTAGGGTAAGTCTTATTTTTTAACTGCAGAAAACTCCTTTAGACCGGGGCTTTGATAATCGGCTCTTTGGCCTTAATTTTTGGCATCATCGGGTTGTTAGCATCTGTTGCTACAGGTAATGGCCAAGGCATTGTGAGCAACATCTTGAGTATTATAATTGGAGGATGTATCGTTTATGCCGATAAATCTCATAAACCAGGAGGATATTTACCCTACTTGATTTTTGCGGTAAAATTGACATTTTTATTATGTGGACCAAGACTTTTTTAGGCCATCGGAATTGTCATCTACACGATTTTTATCTTTATATTTGTCATTATGGCCATAGCTGTACCTGGGACACTTTCAAACTACACACAGGATTACAGTTATGGAACTCACCATAAAGATAGAGACATTGATCCAAAGACAGGTATTTTTTGGGTGTACAATCAAAATCCCAGAAAAAAAAGATTTTGGGATTTTAATAAGGATTTGGATCCTGAAAATGAATCCAGATTCTGGGTTCGGATTCAAAATCCGAATATAGAATCTGAATTTTGCATCTGGATTCAGAATCCAAATTCAGATCCGAATCCGGATTCAGAATCTAGAATCCGAATTTCAGAATATTAATCCAGAATCCTAATCCGGATTTTGAATCCCAATTCAGAATCCGTATTCAGAATCTGAATCCATAATCCGGATTCAGAATCCGAACCCAGGTTCAGAATCCGAATTTTTAGAATTTTGATTTTTTGAGATTTTGATATGGCTTTGGTATATTGTGTTCAGGGTTTGGATCAACCCTACAAAAGTTAGAAAAGTGACGGACTCATAAAGATTATCTGCTTTTTATTTGTGGATAAATTAAATTTTAGCTAAGAGCGTAATATTTTTCGTTATGGCTGCTGTGCTGGCGTTTGTTGACTGGATTGCTATTTGGCTTTGGATGGTGGTCTACAGAGCCTACCAGCACATGAAAGGTGTTGAAGAAGATGACCGAGGGCAAACTTATCAAATTAAACTCAATGATGTCTAAATTTAAGGCCAGATTTTGTAAAAATCTTTTTTTTTAATTTCAAATTTGTAATAAATTTTTTATTTTATACGGTCTTTTTTCCCCAAATTTTTTATCAAGGAGGGAGTCCAACTTAGGGCTGGGTAGAAAATTTTTAACCAGTGACCTCCAAAGGATAATTTTATGCAAGGAATCGATTGCGCGTATTGCTGAATCTTGAAAACGTTTCCTTGCCTTTGGTTCAAGGAAATAGATATGTGTATTGAAGCGAAAACTGAACAAACTTTACAATTTCTCCCTCAAAATCATATTTCTGGGGGGTAATTTCATGCGGGAAACTTTAGATTTCTATTCTAAAAACCGACTTTTTAGATTAATTTCTAGGCGAAAAATCGATTGCGCGCATTCCTGAAGGTAAATCCAACATGTACTAATTTCGCTGAATCAGGGTCGGGGAAGCGTTTTCAAGGTTTGGGAATGCGCGAAATCAATTCCCCGTATAAAATTACCTCTAAAGGGTCACTTGTTAAAAAAATTTTCTACCCGGCCCTAAGTTGGACACCCTCTTTAAGTGATTCTCCACTTGTTCAATAGTACCCTAAAAAATTGCCCCTAGAATTGACATTTTTGGAAATTCTAAAAAATTTTGAATGGCTCCCCAAAAGGCAAATAGTACCAAATCAAAAATTTCTGTGCATTTTTTAAGCAGCTAGTTGAAAAAAACAACAACAAATCCCCTGGGATGCCCGGCTCATGAGGCATATTGAAAAATAGATTAGTTTATAAGCATTGCCTTTTTTTGCTGTAGAGTTTCATTACTCTTTTTTACCCTTACAAAGCCAATAAACGTTTCATTTTCTAATTTCTAGAGGATAATTCTTGTCATTTTCTTGCGTATTTTTGGTTCTTTTCTTGATTAAAAATTGACTAAAAATGTCAAAGGAACACTGCTGTTGTGGGTGCATTCATGTTAGGGTAAAAATTATTTTTTAACTGCAAAAAACTCCTTTAGACCGGGGCTTTGATAATCGGCTCTTTGGTCTTAATTTTTGCCATCATCGGGTTGTTAGCATCTGTTGTTACAGGTAATGGTCAAGGCTTTATGAGCAACGCCTTTAGTGTCATAATTGGAGGATGTATCGTTTATGCCGATAAATCTCATAAGCCAGGAGGATATTTACCCTACTTGATTTTTGCGGTAAAATTGAATTTTTAGTATGTGGACAAAGACTTTTTTAGGCCATCGGAATCGTCATCTACACGATTTTTATTGTTATATTTGTCATTATGGCCATAGCTGTACCTGGGACACTTTCAAACTACACACCAAATTACGGTTATAAAACTCATTATAATGACAGAGACAGAGGTATTTTTTGGCATATTTTGTCAAAGAATCTAGGTCGTGCGCTCTGAGCACGTAAGGTTGTGTGCAAGCAGTCGGGCTTATGATGAGTACTTACCTACCATACCACATATTGTAGCACGGGCTACCATACATGGGCAAGCAGGGGGTACTGGACCCCAAAATACGAATTTACTGTCAACAAAAAAACGTCGACAAGCGAAAAAGTCGAAATACGAATTTGTTCTCGATTTATGAATTTGTATACGAATTTTCACAACGAATTCAGTCTGGGCGGCTTCCCAAATACGAAATGGTCTATTAATTTTTCCTCCGATACGACGAATTAGGGGGTACAGTACCCCCCCCCCCCTTGTCCATGTATGCGGGCTACTAATACTTTCCATGTCTTGTCTGTAGCCTAGGCTCTATGATTAAGCTATAGCAGCAATTTTTTTCGGCCCCCTTAATATTTTTTTATGAGGGTACCCCGCAGAAAATATTGTTTATGTACTCCCACATCACCACCAACACCATAGTATATTGTGTTCAGGGTTTGGATCAACCCTGCAAAAGTTAGAAAAGTGACGGATTCACGGAGATTAACTGCTTTTTAGTTGTGGATAAATTAAATTTTAGCTATGCTCGTAGGGTTGTTCTTTGTGGTTGCTATGCTGGCTTTTGTTGACTGGATTGCTATCTGGCTTTGGAAGGTGGTCTACAGAGCCTACCAGCACATGAAAGGTGTTGAAGAATATAACCGAAGGCAAACTTATCAAGTCAAACTCAATGATGTTTAAATTTAAGGCCAAATTGTGTAAAAATAGATTTTCTTAATTTCAATAAATTTTTTATACGGTTTTTGTGGTCCTGTAGGGTTGTATACGAGATTTTAAAATCCAGTAAAGTCCTTTAGGGGTCTTTGAGTTTCAGGTTTTTGGGTCCAATCACCACTCGTTATAACAGCACCTCCTGGGGACTGTTGTAGCGATTGCCGTTAAAGCCTACATTATCTTCTAAAATAGTAGCGCAAAATTCTGTTTACGCAAAATTGTTTACCTTTATCCCAAATCCGTTACAGATGGTACCAATATATAGAGCTCGGTGAGAGAAGTTGATACCAAATTTGTAAGGGTACCCCTTAGAAAAATTTTTTACGGGGTACTTAAATGTAAAAAAAGGCCTTTTATACCTGATCAAGAACAAAGATAGTATTCTCTATTGTGTCTATGGTCGAGTGGATAAAGCGTTTGGTTTGCATGCAAAAAGGTAAAATCTGATAAAAAATTTTCTTCTTTACTTTTTCTATTGATTTTGGGGTCTAGAGATAAAAGAATACCCAAAAAATTACTTTTCTTAAGCTTTTTGTCCTCATAAAAGACAATGAATTTCTTAAAATAACGTTTTTTTGAATGAATTTTATGGTAAAAAATATAAGAATTTATTGAAAAGTTGAAAATTCAGAATAATACACATTTTTACAAAAACTATCTTCTCATACCATCAAATTCAAGATAAGGTTCCCCTCGATATGACTCTCCAATTTCAATTTTCATGTATCGATACGCCCTATACACCACTGACAAAAACCACATGGCGATCCCGTCAGTTAAGGCCATCACAGCTGCCATCAAGAAGAGTTCAAGACGCAAGGCTAAATTTTTTTTCTTAAAAATCATGCAAATATACAAACATACCCATTGGGCTCTTATTCCCATAAGGAGTTCTAGTAGTCGTTGTCATCATCATAAGGTTATATAACGTCATTTTCCCATCAGACGTCCACCAACCAGAATCCCCACCAGAACGAACTTTTTCTTGGGGATACAATATTGGGTATATCTTACCCCCCAGAGTTTCAGGTAAAAATATAATCATCATGATGAAAATATAGATGAAAATCGTATAGAAGGAGATCAAGGCTGCCTAACAAAGCCTTTAGTCACATAATGAAAAGAAAATTTTACCGAGGAACTCAAGTAAGGTAAATAACCCTGGGGTTTATGCATTTGATCTGCATAAAGAATGCCTCCTCCGATAAGTATAATAAGAAAGCTAATAGTTAAAATACTTTGGAAATTACCAGTTACCAATAAGGCTATCACAAAAATACAACCAGAAATTAAGTACATCAAGCCAATGATAAAAGCTCCGGTCTAAAGCGGCATTTTGGGTTAAAAAAGGCAAGTTTACCTTAACATGAACACATCCACAACAGCAATGTTCATTTGGCATTTTTTAAGTTGAGAAGAAGCTAAAATTTTGTAGAAAAAAATCAAAAAATGAAGTTAAATAAAAATTTTAAAAAATGAGTTGTTTTTTGGCTTTGTAAGAGTAAAAAATGTGGCATGAAACATAATAAAAAAATGCAAGGTTTCAAAGCTTAAACTAATCAATTTTCTGCTGGCTTAGTTTTCCCTCTGGGTACACACGCGGCAGGATATTTTGCAGCTGGTCACTGATCAGCTATTTTTTCTCTGACCTATGAAATTGTTGACGTCATTAGGAACCCATTTTGACTCATCGTCCTAAAAATAGAAACTCGTTATAAATAACGACTAATGCCGAATGTACTAGTGTCATATTTTCGATTAAAGTTGTGAAAAAGGTAAAAATTTTGATTATAACAATAGCTTTATTTTGTTTAAATTAAAGCGTTAAAAGTGATAAGAAAACCATAATCCTGCTCAATTTTCTTTTACGACAACATCAAAATTGTACAGAGTGTGCCAAAATAACCTGCGCACCAAAAGAATTCAATAAATATTGACTTGACAAAAACTCCAACAAGAACAAGCAGAAACGAAAAATTTATTCAAAATGGCTGCCTTTAGCTTCGATAAATTTTTGAGCCGCTTCGGAAAATCACCTACAATATTCGCTAACGTTTCTAACGAGATTTCATTCAAGGCTGTAATCAAGAGAGATTCGATACTCTTATGTGATTTTACACATGCTTTTGATTCCAATATGCTTTATACCAAATAGTTGAGCTCAAGTCAGCGAATTTGATAACCATTCTTTCTTGGAAATGAAAAGTGCGCGGCTTATTTTGCCACACCCTGTATTCAAACAGACAAGGCTTCTTGACGCCACTCTGACCATGTAATACGTTCATCCGTAACATTTTAAACAATGTAGGTAATAAATAGTCTTGTGTGTTGTCAGCTTATCAGTTTTCTCACAAATATTTTCATGTGATGTAGTATGCAAATGGCTATAGGTTGCTTTTGCAGGAATTCACGAGCTCAGAATTTTGAAGAAAAATTTGTAATTTTTAAAAATTTTTTAAATTTTTGTTTCAATAATAAACTAATATTGAAAATCAGGCAATAAAAGTAAAAAAAATTTTTCTGAAAAATACGTAATTTTAAAAATGCTACTCCTCCACCAAGTTAAATTGAGAAATTTTTTTGCAACAATGATGAGGAAATCTAGCTCTACAACACCAACATTTTATTCACGAAAAAAGCAAAATTTGCAAATCGGAGACCTTGGTGTCGTAGAGCTAAATATCCTCTTCATTTTTGCAAAAAAATTTCTCAAAAATCTGTTAAATTGGCGGAGGAGTAGCATTTTGAAAATTACGTTCTTTATCTTTTTCAAAATCCTGAGCTCGTGATTTCCAGAAAAACAACCTATAAGAGTGTTTGCATTTTAGCATTTGTTAAATTTTTTACTTTAATTAGTTCATTTTCTAGCAAACAAGCTCAAAAAGGACTACATTATGGAAAATGATCTTCGTTTATTACTTGAGAATCATCAAGAAAAAGTAAACACATCTTCGGTAAGTGTTGGGGTCAAAATAATAGGCAAAGGCTTTTATTTGCCTGATTGTCAATAGGATAGAATATTACAACAAAAATTGGGGAACAAATGGTCACAGAGAAAAATAGTTCGTTGGGGAAAAAATGGTCACTGGGAAAAAAGATTCAGGAAAAAAAGGTACAGGAAAATTTGTCCCCAACCTATATACTAAACCTTACACCTGAAGAAACTCATCTATGTAACAAGCATAGAT
>JAQGBS010002207.1:0-13613 GCA_034698545.1 Acrobeloides obliquus | reverse complement strand
GCTTTGTGATATTATCTATGCTGGAGAAAAAGCGCAGTTTGGATTGCCTGAAGTGAAAATTGGGACTATTCCAGGTTCATTTCTGGGCCTAATTTCTGAGCCTAGTTTCAATATTTTATCCCCTCTTTACTTCAAAAATACACAAAAATTTTGGAAATTTAGCAATCGGTGGTTCTCAGCGGCTACCTCGAGTTGTCGGAAAATCCCTAGCCATGGAAATGTGTCTAACTGGTGATACCATTGCAGCCGAAGTTGCATTTAGAAGTGGCCTCGTATCCAAGGTTCAGTCCATTTTTTGGCCCTAGATAATCTATTTTATATAAACTACTTTTGCTCATAGACTTTCTAATCAACCCACTATTTAGGTGTTTCCACCTGAAAAATTAGTTCAAGAAGCAATAAAATTAGGAGAAAAAATCGCCGCACAATCTCAACTCATTGCTACCATGGGGAAAGAAGCAGTTAATAGAGCTTATGAATCAACTTTACAAGAGGGACTTCATTTTGAGAGGAGAATGTTTTGCGCAACTTTGTCTACTGTAAGCAGAGAAAAATGTAACATTTACAATTTTTAGAATGATTGCAAAGAAGGACTAACAGCTTTTATTGAAAACCGGAAACCAGAATGGAAATCTTCATAAATCCATCAAAAAGATACTTTTTGTATAGGCACGTATAAAAATTAATAACTACAAACAAAACAACTTCGAATTGAGCAATCTTGATTCGTCCATGTTCCATCAGAGAGCTATTTCAATTAGTGACTAGAAAATAAAATGGATGATTAGTATACTGAGTCGACAAGGTGGGGAGGGATCCCAGATGAGGTGGTCCCCCCTCAATTTTGGGTCCATGATTGAGTGAGTCAGGGGGGAAGAGACGTCCGATGAGGTTGTCCTCCCTCAATTTTAGGTCCATGGACGAGTGGGTCAGGGGGAAGAGACTTCCTGCCGACCTATGATTAGTATAACTTTTTGACTGATAGTCCCATGCCTAGTTAAGTTTTTTTAAGCTAAAATATATATCTTTAAAATTATCTAGTCAGTAGGTTATCTTGAAAAAGTTACACTTTTCAAGCTGTGAAATTTCTCTAGTCAGTCACTTTTTGTCTTTTTTCTAGTCACTAATCAACATTTTTTGACTAGCTTTGACTAGTCAAAAATTGGAGAGCGAACTTGACAGGTTTGGTACAAACACTTTCGAGACGGAGATATTAGCCTCGAAGATCAACCACGTTATGGAAAGCCTATTGATCTAAATGATGAAGCTTTAATCAGTCTTAAAAGAGGGTAAAAATCATAGCCACTCCTCCGAAAAAATTTTTTTCTAAAACTTTTTGTAAAAAATACATTCGTAGGGGTAATTTTATGCGAAAAATCGATTCCGCGCATTCCCGAAGCATGAAAACGCTTCCTTGACCCTGGTTCAGGGAATGGTGTATTGAAGCGAAAATCAAACATTTTCGGATTTTTATGAGAAAACCGTCGATTTTTAGGTTTTTCTAGGCGGGGAATCGATTGCGCGCACTCCCGAACCGTGAAAGTGCTTCCTTGATCCTGATTCAGAGAAAGGATCGGTGTATTGAAGCGAAAATCAATTTATTTACATAAAGAGAGTTATATAAAAAGGGGTCAAAACAAGGGTTTTAATTATTAAAAGTGTAATTTTTGATTTTTCCCTGAACCAAGGTCAAGGAAGCGTTTTCATGCTTCGGGAGTGTGCGCAATCGATTCCTCGCCTAAAAAAACCTAGGAATCGACGGTTTTTTCATAAAAATTAGAAAATATTTGATTTTCGCTTCAATATACCGATCCCTTCGCTGAATCAGGATCAAGGAAGCGTCTTTATGCTTCGGGAATGCGCTGAATCGATTTCTCGCATAAAATTACCCCTAATAATTTTTTACAAAAATTTTTTCGAAAGAATGGCTATGATTTTTACCCCCTCTTTAAAGAAAAAAATAGGCAAACAACACACGAATCGGCAAAGCAACTCGGGGTTGTTCATGGTACAGTAGAAAACCATTTTCAATCTCTTGGCTATAAATCGAAATTGGGCGCTTGGGTACCACATGATCTCACCGATGCCAACAAAGCGAGCCGATTGCCCATTGCTATTGCTTTGGCGGCTATTCACCATATTTGTTTCGCCAATGAGTATCGACCTTGATGAAATCGGGACAGTTTTTACGAAGAAATGCTTGGGTTTGGGGCCAGGGACCCCTTCCTGCTGGAAAGTCTACTCATCGTCGCCAAAAATGGTGTGGGTCCACGGGATAAGGTCGCACTGAGCATGTCCATATAAATGGCAGTCGATCTTCGTCTTTTGGTCAATAAAAACAAGGAGCGTCTTTCTCCACACAGAGATGGCCGCCCACACCATAACCGATTCTGCTTTTTGGACGTTCTCGGCTACCCGTTCTTCCGCATCCGGCGCTTTTTTTGCCCAAATTCGGTCGTTTTGGAGATTAAAAGACTGAAAAAATGTTGATATACTCAAAACCAACACAAATCAACCTGTTGGATGTCAAACAACTTTTCGTCTGAAAACACAACGCTTCTATGACGACCTCGGGGAAAAACGTCGGTAAAGGATTCAGGCTTGCTGCAATCGCTTCAATTTCGCTTCATCCGTCAATTTTTGACGCTTCAAGAACTTGTATGGCTTCAGTCCCAATTCTTGCCTCAAAATCCGGTGTGCAGACATGGGGGACACTCCGAGCTTTTTGGCCAATTTTCGGCTCGAGTTTACTTTGGATGTCGAGTTTCGATGGATCATTCCTTTAGCGCGCTCGATATTTTTTTCGGCTTATATAGCTGTTTTTCCCACTTCCGGTTTTCGTTGCTTCCGGTCTCTTCGAATCTTTTGATAGCGACGGATACAGTATTCGGGCTTATACCAAGATCTCGCGCAATTTCACGCACTCCCTTTCCTCTTTCGTGCATTCGAATTATAGCAGGTCTAAATTCTTCCATTTTTTTACGAAAAAAATAAATTTTTAAATGAAATTCATTGAAAAAAATGATTAAAATGCGAAAAAACAAGTGTCCTGGTTTCGTGTATAGTCAAAAATCACACACAGTTCACAAAATGCACAAAATTAGTAAGTTATAAAAGTTTCAAACTTTTATAACTTACTAATTTTGTGAACTTTGTGTGATGTTTGACTGTACTATGTAATTTTTAATTTTGCTGAAGAAGGTGTTAGACACCGAAACGTCCGAAATAAAAGTTTATTCAACTATTGTGTACGTGAAATTTGGTTCCAAGAAGCCTTATTTGCCAAGATTGTTCTACACCTTCCAAAGAGTTCATTTCATCAACAGTTTCCAAATTCTGTCACTTTTTTTTGTTCTTCTAACCTTTATTTCCCCTGTCACTGTTATTGAACTTTTTTCAATCAATAAAATTAATTTCGAAAACATCGATGAAAATTATTTTGTACAAAATTTGATAATCTCTGAAGTGCTAGTCTCGTTTTTATCAATCTTTTCTAAGCAAATATGTTTTTGTAAACATCGAATCATATGGATGAAAGTTTGCTTAGCAGTGTATTTAAAAAAGCTATTTTCGTATAAATTTGATAAGCTATTTTTGTATAATTTTGATATCATTTGATGAAAAGTTGAGAATTTTTCGTAAATTGATTTTGGCTATTGGTCTAAAAAATAAAAATGTACGTGAGTTGGCATCATACAAGTTGGATTATCTGTTTCGCTTTAATACCTATACTAATTGTTCTGATTATCGTTTTGGTATCTTTGAGGTAAGAATAAGAGGAAGGTTAAAAAAATGAATCCCTTTTTGAACTCAAAATAGCCCGAGTTTGTAAAGCAAGTTATTTACTTTAGTGCTAAGTTTGGATAAAAAAATGACCTATCATGGAACTCTAGGCATAATACAAGTTTGAGCCAAAAATAAAAATTTGATCCCTAAAATCCAAGTTTTTATTTCAAAAAGTTCAAGCTATAGTGGCAAAAAAATATAAAAAGCTCAAAAAATTTTAAAAAATGGGTTCAAAATAAAAAATATATCATAAAAATACATCTCAGGGATACAAATCATTTTATTAGGAGGCGAGCCAATATTCGCAATGACGAACGTATCGGACACACCGTCTATACAATTCCCCGATCTTCCATTACAAGTAACTACCCTGTAACAATCCCTTCAACAAGTATAAATATGGATCAAGGAAAATATTGATAAATTGTATAAGTTGAATACTCCGAGGACCACGTGGAAGCTTTAATCACAGCATTCCTCGACAGATGGTGAGTACAAGGCGCAAAAGAAATTTTTTGAAAACTTAATTTTTGGGTACTTTTATGCAACTTTTTTTCCACCTATGTCAATTTTGACATCTAGTTTTGTAAATTTAATATCTTCGGCTAGGAAAGGTTTTGAGAGTTGAA
Source organism: Acrobeloides obliquus (assembly GCA_034698545.1). Classification (NCBI taxonomy): domain Eukaryota; kingdom Metazoa; phylum Nematoda; class Chromadorea; order Rhabditida; family Cephalobidae; genus Acrobeloides; species Acrobeloides obliquus. The sequence goes on along the minus strand of JAQGBS010002207.1, from coordinate 9,198 downwards.
TAAGGGCTCATTTGAAAGCTGAAAACCTGGACTACGAAATGCAGAGTTTTACTGTTCTAATCGGGTATATAAAGGCTCGATTCACTAAATCGAGACCGTCGGGTCCCCTTAGGTTAAGCTCCGTAGTTAGGGTTTATTATTGTTACCTTTAGCACATTGTAACATATTTTATTCGAATAAACTCTAAACTTAAAATATTATGCGCTTGAGTATTTTCGTGGAATCGTTAGACAAACACAATCATACACGAAACACAACATTTATCTTGGCTAGGAAAAAGATTTTTCGATGGGGCAAAAAGCATTTTGTAGTCCAGGTTTCCAGCTTTCGAATGAGCCCTTATTCAACTCTCAAAACCTTTCCTAGCCGAAGATATTGAATTTACACAAATAGATGTCAAAATTGACATATGTGGAAAAAAAGTGGCATAAAAGTACCCAAAAAATTTCTTTTTGCGCTTCATACTCACCATCTATTGATGAATGCTGTGATTAAAACTTCCAGGCGGTCCTCGGGGTGTTAAAGACTCGCTCAATAAATATTACAAAAACTTAGTATCTTAATTAACTTTTTCAAAATTCTTGATGAATTCAAGTGATTTTTCCCACAACGCATCCTGTAATTCTTCATCTCGAGCAAGATCTTTGTGTAATTCATTTTCAGCTTCAGCGCAATCCACATAATATTGGCCACTTTCCTAAAAAAAATTATAGAAAAAATCTAAAGATTTGCAATTTTTACATATTCTACGTCCGGTGAAGCAGCGCAATAAACCGTAGTAGCAGCTCCTTGTTCAAGATTTTTAAAATTTACAAATGGTTTTGCCAAAGTTCTGTAAATGCCCATGATCAGAGGGAATTGGCGAGATAAAGCTAAAAATGGGGGTATTTTGAGATTGATGAATAATTACATGAATCTGGTATTATCCCAGGGTGTAGCACGTATGTATTTATTCCATTTTTATGTTCCAATCGGTGGGCTTTGAATGCGAACAAAATGTTGCAGAGTTTAGATCGGCAATAAAATCTCATAGCATCGATTAATTTGGCGTCTTCGACCGATGGGATTAGTTTTTTGAGTTTTTCTTCGATGGTTGAATTTGGATCGATCTAAAAATTCGTAATTTACGTTCATTGGATATAAGCCAATTTTTTGGATTTTTACTTTGGTATATGCATGTAAGTCCGATGACACCACTACCAAACGACTTGGAGCGCTTTCTCGTAGTTTATCCATCAAGAGATGGGTTAAATCTAGAAATTTTAGAATTAAAAATTTATGCAAAAAATTACAAAAATGCCCCAGATGATTAACACCAAATAAGGCTTCATAACCTTCTTTTGTCGTCGAATCTGGTGTCCAGCTAACACCTGCATTTAGAATCAAAACATGAAGAGGCCTGAAAAATTCAATTAAGCAGCAATTTTTATGCGACTTTTAAATTTTCTATGCACAAGGAATGGGACGGTACTCCTACTACATTTTTACCGTAGTCCGGAAAAATCTATGACCATTAAGTACCGCCCCTTTCCTTGTTAGTTTTTTCCTTACCATTTATTCCAGAAAAACATTTCCACACCATGCTTTATAGATTCCAATGAGCTCAAATCCATTTGGATTATGTTTATTCTTCGAAATACAGTCTAAAAATTGATTTTGAAATACAAGCTAATGGACAAATCTAACTTCTTTGTAAATCTCGGCACGAAGTTCTTCGGATAATTTCAAATTCCGATTGGCCATGATTACATGAGCCCCTTTTATAGCTAGAGTTCGAGCTGTTTCTTTGCCGATTCCATTTGTTGTTCCAGTGATTAGAATGGTTTTCTCGGTTAGATCGACGTCTTGTAAAACCTAAAATCAGCAAAAAAATAAATGAAGATGCCTACCAAACTTATAAAAAAGGGTATAGTCTAAGAAAGATTTCTACTCACACATGAAATAGGGGTGGGTGCGAAAATTTTTCATGAGATGATTTTCGAAAATTTTGGCCAAACATGTGAATAATTTTTTCAAAACTTCAATTTGGGCAAAATACTATATGCGGCCGACCTTCGATCTGGTGTTTTGCACATTTTTGGCTATGATGAGGAGGTGAGGGAGACAGTCTCCCCTATTTCACGTGTGATCCCAATGGTACTAGGAGTTTTCTTACGCTTACAGAACAATGTCCTTATGGAATTTTCTTACGACGGAAAGGAAACTCCTAGTGGGCTCAATTGCACTTTAACCGTCTCAGCCCCTTTTAACCGTCCCATCTCCTTTTAACTGCCCCAAAAATTTTTTAACCGTCCCGTCTCTTTTTAATCGTCCAAATAAATTTTTATTGATAAAACATTGGTAAAATAACATTGAAAAATTAGCTAATGTAAAAAGAAATAAAAACTAATAAACTAATCTATTTTGATTCGTGTCACGTCACTTCGGCGACTCGTTACTCGGCCTTTGGCCTTAGGTTAGGTGCTCTAAGTCTATGCCTAAGATTAGGCTTAGACCTAGGCTTAAGCTTAGGTCTGGGCTTAGGCTTAAGCTTAGGTCTAGGTTTAGGCCTAAGCTTAGACCTAGGCATAGGCCTAGGCTTAAGCTTAGGCTTAGACCTAGGCTTAAGCCTTCAATCCTTCTTTGGACCCCTAAAAGTTGATTGGACCCATAAAAGTCGGTTGGACCCCTAATAGTCGATTGGACCCCTAAACTGCAATAGAACCAAAAATTTTATACAAAATAAGCATTTTACTTAATTATTGTCATCAAAGGTATCTTATCGTTATCAAATATTTTTCGATTAATTCATCTACGGATACTCCGACAGCAACACCTCCTAAAGTCGTTACAAGGCTTCTACAACTAGTACTTGCCATGCATCTTCTAATTAATGCTTTAATGGATCCCACTGGAACTTTTTGGACTCTAAGTGAGGGTAAACCGCCCCTTAGTCAAGGACTTTTGCCCCCCCCCCATACATGTATTTTTTATTAATAAAAATTGTGTTTGGACGGTTAAAAATTTTTTTGGGACGGTTAAAAAGAGATGAGACGGTTCAAAGAAGATGGGACGGTTCAAAGGAGCTGGGACGGTTAAAATGCAATTGAGCCCTCCTAGTACCGTACTTTTTGTGTTATTAGTTATTACTCGGGAGTACTATCGAATGGTAAAAGAATTTTGACGAAAAATTTTTTTTAGACTCGTCGTACTTAAAAAAAAAATTCCGCTTATTTCGTCGTACTTTTTAAGTACGATGAGTCTAAAAAAATTTTTCATAAAAATTCTTTTCCATTCGATAGTACTTACGAGTACTAACTAATAACACAAAAAGTACGGCACTAGAAGTTTCCTTTCCATCGTAAGGACATTGTTCTGTAAGCGTAAGGAACTCCTAGTGCCGTCCCAATGCCCCTCACAAAGATGAAAGGGAGTGGGAGATTTGTCCCACCCCATCGCTTTGGGGACCAAAATTATAGACTATCCCTAAATCGGATTCTCAAATTTTCTATTTTTAAACTCCGACTTCTATCCCCTCTCCCATATTATTTTTTGCGCAAGGGAAGCAATTCTTTTACAATTCTGGCCCTTTTTCATTTGAAGTTGGTGTTTATAGGATTAACTTACCTCCATCGCAGTAGTAGCCTTATCATATTTCCTAGATTTAAGCATTTGTGTGTAATGGGGCAAAATGAATGATTTACTACCCAGACTAAAACTATCCGATGCTATAAAAATCACGTATAACGGATTAAAGCTCAAATACGTGAGCAACGGAAGTAATTCAATAACCAAGAAGTCTTAAAACAGGCATAAAACTAAACCTTGTGCAAATTGAATTTTGATGGAGACAAAAAAGGCATAAGACTGCTATGCTACAAAGCATAAAAATTCGGAAAAATTTTTATTAAAGATATGATTACAAATGGCTATAACATAATTCATGCCTCCAGTACTTTATTTCTCATCAGGTTGTCATCAGAGGTGTAACGTAATACAAATTACTGGTTTTTGGCCAAAATCTACGCGTCGCGCGACAGACTAACGCCAATTCGCGACACAAAAATGCACTGTCGCGACGGAAGTATAAATGGTGCCTTAGGATTACGAAAAATTGCGAATTCCGAAATTTTTGAGATTACGAAAAATTCCGAATTACGAAATTCTTTCGGTTACGTTACACCTCTGGTTGCCTTTTTTTCTCGATTTGACATATTCCTGAATCATAGGCAAGTTAAAAACTCGTTCTTTGTATGCCAAAATGGCTGGATATTTGCTAAAAAAAATTGGTATAAATCCATGCAAAATGTCAATATGATCGGCCATGAGAAAATCGACCCAAGTTGGTTGGCTTCCTAAAAATCCAGATTCTTTTAGCATCTCTTGTATTTTAGTAAAATACGCATCAGTTAGAATAAAAACCTCTTGATACATTTGTTCCTGAAAATATGATTTTTGGCCGAAATTTTAAAAACAATCTGACTTTTTCACAGGATTCTGGCTCTATAACAACGGCTATGGAATCTGCGGATTCTTTCTGAAAATCAGCGATTGCATCGAGTTGAGCAGACTCCCAGTCATCACTTCCGGCTAGATCTAAAATTTTAGGATATAAAAAATACCAAAATAGATCAATTACTATATTTTCGGGCCAAATATCTAGCAATAGCAAAAGTTTTAGACAAATATTTCCCATTACCTATACCCAAAACAGGTAGTTGTTGAAGTGGGGTTTCTAAAAAAGCGAACGATAACAAAAATAAAAAAGTCATACTATGTTTGTAGACCAACCATTCCTCTTGAAAAATTCTATGATCATCAAAATTTTCCCCGACATAGTGCAATATCATGCGGATTACTTCACCATTTCCTCGATTACAGAAATCACAGAGTCTATATTTGAACATAGCGAAAATCGAAGGCTCTGAGAAAAATTGACGTTATAAAAAAGGACGAATAATTTCAAATATTCTAAATTGCTAACAACCAATTTTGTGCTTTTGCAAAATTTTGTGCTTATATTTTCTTGTGTGATATCCATTTTTAATATTAAATTTGACTATTTGCTTGTTGCTAGGTAAAAACACTTATTAGCATGCTTTATTAGACAACCTTCTACTTAAAAATAAATTTATTAGTCCACATTATACTAAAAATAAAACGTCCAATGCAAAAATGTCTATAAAGGAGTTTGTTTCCTAGTCTTGATATATTCCTTGAGTTGAGGCAAGCTATGAACACGTTCCATGAAAGCCAAAAGATCAGGATACTTCTTAAAGAAATCTGGAGCAAATCCATTCAAGGTATTGACACCTTCAGCGATGAAGAAATCAACCCAAGATGGCCCACTTTTGCCAAAGAAGCCAGAGCCAGATTCTTTGAGCAATTTTTCCAATTTTGGAAAATGTCTCTCGGATGCTGGAAGAAACACATCTTTGTATAGTTGTTCCTAAAAATTGTTTTTAAAAATGAATTTTACAAGCTAATATCTATAAACAGGGATAACAAATCTGCTAATTTTTCAGTGTCAAATCTGATTTTTGAGATGCGAAATTTTGTTAAATAAATGAAAATTACATATGTAGTATTTTGCTGATTTTTGCTCCTAAAATCTGATTTTTGAAGTCAAATTTGCTGATTTTAAACAAAATGTTCTTGGCAAAAATTTCTGTCAATAAATGCAAAAAATCGCCTGACGGGTGGGGACAATATGTTATTTTTTGGCCAAAATTTCAAGAAAAACGTCATTTTTGCTAAGAAATTGTTCACCATAAGAGGGGCAATTGCCCCCTTGCCCCATTCCCCACCAAATACAGGCCAGAAATTTTAGAGATTATGATTCACCTTGTCTCCTTGAGCAAATCCAGCAATAACGCGGAAATATTGTGCTACTTCGCTGTTGAAATCTTTTTGGAGATCGGCGATTGAATCAAGTTGAGCTGATTCCCAATCATCTTTTCCAGCCAGATCTAAAAGTTCAAAGATTATCGATGAGGCCCCAAAATGGCTTCAAAAATGAGGAAATGGGCCTGTTCCTCCGGCTCTTGTACTTGTATTTTCACTTGTACTTGTAAATTTTTTTACAAGTACTTGTAAAATAGGCTCAAAAAAAATTTATTTTGTTTTTATAATTGTCTTTATAAGTCCTAATTATAAATTTTTTACCAGTACAAGTACAATTACAAAGACCGGAGGAACAGGCCCAATGTCCTAAAAATTGGAATGGTCCCAATTAGGACACTAGGAACGAATTTACTTTACTGTAAATTAGATTCCAATCCTAATTTACACGGAACTAATTTACGAATTTGAAAAATCATATCAAAAACGTTAAATTTTGCTGATTTTGAGTTCTAGAGGGTTTTCGCGGTCGAAAAACACGATTCCGAGCGATTTGAGCCGCTCCGAGCTTAACCTGACCGAATTATGACGATTTGTAAATTATATTCTGTAAATTAAATTTGTAATAAGATCCTTTGTAAATTGGTAAATTAGATTCGTTCCTAGTGCCCCGATTAGAAGTCCCTGCCCATCAGGGTTGTCGCAAACTCAAACTTGATTATTTTGAGACTCGATAAAAAATAATCGAGTTTTGAAGGAGTCATTCACATATCGCGTGATCAAATATTTAACATTTTTAGACCCCCCTCCATGATCACGGGCTTACCCCCCCCCCTCCCCTACCGTGATCATGATCAACTTTTTTTTCTTTAAAAATAGGCATTTTTATGTAAAAATGGAAATTTTTTTTGCTTTTAGTCAAATTTGTCAACTTTGGTGAATTTTCCAATTTTGGCAATTTTTTCGATTCTGATCAATTTGTTCGATTTTGACAATTTTTATTATAAATTATTACAAATTTTGGCCAAAAACATAAGAGAGACCATTAGAAAATCACATTACAAATCATTAATTTTTAATGTAAAAAATAAACATACTAAACTCAATATTTTTGAAACTCGATAAACTCGGACTCGATAATTTTTATGAGCCGCGACAACCCTGCTGCCCATGTGTGAGGGATGCTGATCATTTTTCGGTCCAAAAAATTTAAATCACTCACGATATTTTCTAGCTAAATATCGAGCAATGGCAAAACTTTGAGCTAGTTGCTTTCCATCAACTTCAAGAACTGGCATTTGACCAAACGGAGTCTCTAAAAAGTCCAAATCTTATTTGGAATCAAAAAAAGGTCGTACTTGATTTGTAGTTTGGCCACTCGTCTGGAGTTACTCGATGATCTTCAAACTTCTCTCCAGCATAATGCAAAACCATCCTGCTCATTTCACCGAGACCTCGAATGTCGAAGTAGCTGAGCTTGTAGTGAACCATATTGCTGAAATTTAGGTAGATTGTGTGCTAAAAATTTGTACAATGTTATATAGCTATCAAAATAAACAAATAAGCCATAATATTTATTGTAAATATGTAGTTGTTATAAAAATCCGACAAGAGCTGTGTAAAGTTTTATCCATTTGATCATGCATGACATGGGTCGGCTAAAATGATAAAAGGCATTTCGAAAGATGATGACATGCATGGTCAAGGAGGGGCTTAGTACAAGATTTCCAAGTACGGGTGGTCCTTAAAATGTCCAAAAAGTATAGGCGAGATCAAGTTTTAGTAACAAAAGAGAGCACAACTTTCATTAGGATTTCTTCCTTTTACCTATACAAGCAGCTCATTTTCGGTAAGTTCTGTGCATAAATTGTAAAATTGCAAATTTCAAATAAAGCCTAACATAGGTGGCACCGAGCATACCATCTGAATAGTTGGACTACAGAGGGTGTGCTCGGCCCACAAGTACAGGGGGGAGGGGGGGGGGTGCAAAAGTCCTCTCGTAAGGGGCGATATATCCTCGCCTAAGGAGCAAAAAGTTCTCGCCTAAGGTAGGGACCGTCATGCATTTTCAGAACTCGAAATTTTTATAATAAAACCGCCCCAAATACGTTTTAGAATCGAAAATGTGCTATTAAAAACACTATAATGAAAAAAACCGCATCGAAAACGGATTGTCCTATCAGAAAATAACCTTAGAAAAAGGGGGTTGCGTACAAGGAAAAAGTAAAAAAAGCACCAAAAAGCGTGCATAAATTTTCTAACGCCAAAATCTCGCCAGAAATAGTTCAGAAAAGCTTAATTTGATATGCATATAGGTAATTTTTTGCGAGGAATCGAATGGCGACGTTATTCTTTTAAAATTCTCAATTCTAAGCGTTTAAAAATTGATTTTTTCTCCCATTGGTAAAAACCCCTTTTCGAAAATTTTTTTAAATTGTGATTTTGAGTCAAATCACAAAATAACCGGCTGCATATGGGTTTTTCTAAGCGGGGAATCAATTGCGAGCATTTCCATGCATACTCTTTACAGGAAACCGACATAACTCATAAGGACTCACTTTTGACTGTATCATAATTATCGACGCCTAAAAAAAGTTATGGGGTCTTAGTTCAAAAAACACTGTTTTCCATACAAAGTTTTCAGATCTTGCTCAAAAAAATTCGGATACGAAAATTTTTGCTTTTATCTTACTCAGGGCACCAAAAAACCATATTCTGAAAAAAATCCGCATGAAAATTCATTTAATTTACAGATTTTGGCAGGTGTACTTATAATTATGATACAGTCAAAAATGAGTACTTATGAGTTTTGTCGGTTTCCTGCAAAGAGTATGCATGCAATTTCAGAAAAAAGTTTTTAGAAATTAGTTTTTAAGCGTAACAAACATTTTTCAAAAAGTTTTGGCGTCACACGAAATCGACAATGTTAAAATATACGAAAAATCGGGGTGTACTTATAATTATGATACGGAGTGTATAATTAGCACAGGTGTTAGGGCCTTCACTAATTCATCTCGACGTCGAGACGCGTCGAGAGGGAATATCTTTTTATGGTTGAGGAATTTTGACATGGTGTCTTTGCAAAAATATCGAGCTACATTTTATGAAGTGACAACATGTCAAAATTCTGTTGTCACTTCATAAAATGTAGCTCTCATCCAGCTCGACATTTTTGCACCATGTCAAAATTCCTCAACCATAAAAAGATATTCCATCTCGCCGCATCTCGACGTCGAGACGAATTAGTGGAGGCCCTTAGTCATACACCAAACAGATACAACAAATATTAACTATTTATAGTCTTTTTTTCGTCAAAGATTTTTTTCTATAAAATTTTTTCGATTGAATCAGGAATTAAAAGAAGAATTGTTTATTGAA
>JAQGBS010002206.1:0-13614 GCA_034698545.1 Acrobeloides obliquus | reverse complement strand
TCGCACAAAATTACCCCTAAAAATGATTTTGTTGGGGTTAAAACTTATAACCCCTAATTTTGACGCATTTTTTTCAAATTTTTGACCTCCGAAAAATTTTTTCAGAATTTTTCAATGCGCGCAATCGATTTCTCGTGCCCGAAAATCCCGAGTACCAAAAATCAGCCAATTTAGAAAAAAAAATTTTTTCGACCTACCATCGCCAGAGAAAAATACCCCCCCCTTTAATGTAATTTAAAATCGTATATTTGCAAAAAAAATATGTTTATACTGATTGAAATGTCCGTATATTTTTTTAAATTTTCGGCTGGCGATCGTCGGATAAATCAATAGCTTTATTTACATTAGAGTTCCTCTAAACTTCACGTAATTTAAAAACACATTCTGGTCATTGTCTTTTACACGGGAAAACGCCATCTAACCGGATCAACATAGATTTTATTTACACCATCTATGCGCTTCTTACATATTTCTAACAAAAGTTTTGTTTATTTAACTTTAAAGACTTTGTTTACCAGAAATAAGAAAATAAATAAAAACAAACAAATGTCACTATAAAAAGGTTTAGGCAAAAGAGAAAGGCTATTCTAATTATTCATTTATACTAGCAACTTTTACCACTATCTAAGATATAAAAGCAAGGAAAATTGCTCAATTTTAACATTTTCTATGATTAGAAAATTCTCAGAAAGTTTGCTTTTTTCCCTGAAACAATGAGGCTCATTATTATGGTTTTCATGGTTTGCATGATCGCTCAGACTTTTGCTGAATGCCCACGGTTAGTTTTTTATTTTAAATTAAAGGTGCCTATATGATCAAGACGGTATGTTGGTGGAAAATGACTGGAAATGGCAATTTTCGTCAAAAAGTTTCATTTTTGACAAAAATTATAAACAAAAATAGCTAAATGATTAACACAAGTAGATAAAAAAAGAAATTGCGAATTTTGTCCAAAAATAGTCATAGTTGGTGAAAATTTGCAATTTTTGATGAAAAATTGGAACAATGATTATGGATCATTTTTTAAATATGGAGTAGATTCTATAGATGCCACACGATGGACCAAAGTGCTCCAAAAGTGGAAATACATGGTTTTTTCTCAAAAAAACGTATCTTTATATGCTTAATAAAACATCTGTGAAGAAAAAAATCGGCATAGGACCATTGTTCCGCAATGCCCGCGGAACAAAGTCCGTATGCCAAAAAATCTTCAATCCTCGAAACAAAAATTTCAAATTTTTTTCTAAGTTTTTCAAAGTTTTTTCTAAGCCCTGAAATTCGCATATTTAGGGTTGTTCGAAAAAATCGATTTTCTCGGCGAAACCTAATGGTCTCGGGTTCGAATCCCGCTTAGAGCCAAATTTTTTTGCACAAAATAAAAATCGAAAAATCTTTCAGGATTCGAAAATGCGCGCAATCGATTTCTAGCATAGAAAAAGCCCCTAGAACAAGTTTCTGGCCGATTTTATAGCGTTTTTGGGGGTGTTCCCACTTTTTGCACGTTTTGGGCCGCCGTGGCAAAAGCCTAGAGGATGGGGCCAGGCCTCTCGAAATCCGAAAAAATCCAAATTACCCCTTTTGCCTAAAATTATGAATAAATTTTGAAACGTCCCCATTATGATTAATGAATAAAAATCAACAGAATTTCCCATTTTTAGTTAGACAATAGCTATGCTATTATCTAAATTGTATACTTTAGAGAATTGATCAATCAAGGTTTAAATTAAAACAACTCCTTAATTCTAGATGTACACCTGGAGCAAACCCTTGTGGCGTTGGATGGGGGCATGGATGCGCGTGGGGAAACGATCGTGAATGTGGAGCATTTTGCCGAAACGAAATTGGCAATGGATATACTGCAGGAACTTGTATGATGTTTGATTGCCAATGCCGATGTTGAATACTTATTTTTTATTATTTCTTTATCTAATAAATAACAAGTCTTTAAAATATCCACTGAGCCAATCCGAAAAATTTGTTTTGCCAAAACAGCCTATATAGGGGTAAAATCATGGGGAAAATCGATTGCGCGCATTCTCGAAGCTTGAAAATGCTTTCCTGACCCTGATTCAGGGAAATGAGTGTTTTGTATTGAAGTAAAAATTTTGAATTTTTCTTCTAAAATATCATTTTAAGAGTTATTTTATGCGAGAAATCGATTCAGCCCATCCCCGAAGCGTTGTGGTAGAGCATAATTTTTCAAGGACGGTAGTCAAGGATGCATTTTGACGCTTCGGGGATGCGCGAATCGATTTCTCGCATAAAATAGCCCTTAAAGATATTTTATAATAAAAATCAAAAATTTTCGCTTCAATACAAAATCATTTCCCTGAATCAGGGTCAGGGAAGCATTCTCAAGCTTCGGAAATGCACGCAATCGATTCCCCGCATAAAATTACTCGCAGAAAGATGATTTTGAAGCAAGAAACCGCTATAGTTGGATTTCTAATTCTTGTTACCCTAATTATAATTTGTACCAAAATAGCGTACGATAGTGGAAATGAGCAAGAATGTAACGACCTATTGTGTTTGGTATCGTGTTGACTATATTGTATGGCGGTTTGTTTGGAAAGTGCGGTGGAGAACCAAAATGGTTACAATAATAATCATAGAACTTGTCATCACAAGCATAATTGTTGTTGTTGCAATAAATTTTGATTTTGTAAATAAAATTTTTTTCACTAAAATAACCCTATATGGTTTCTGTGAGTAATTGATTGAGCGTTTATATGGTCCGGCAATGCGTGAAAAAAAATTTAATTTTTGTTTTTACTGAAACTTAATTTTTTAGAGCGAAATAAAGCAAATTATCTTCGCTGATGTTTTGGCTAAACTTACATCAATACAAAAACAAGATTCCTTATCAAACACGGAAAAACAACAGCAAATTAATTCTATCATGATGGGATTGCCGCAATCTACACTTAACAAATTGCCTCTACCTAAAGCTTTTCAAGTCCTGCCTCAAGCAGCACAAAAACAAGTTCGAGAAATCATATTCAACAAGACAATGAGTCAAGGTGAAAATAATGCTGCTCCTGACAAGTTTGTCGCAGCTCTCCCACCAGCCCAAGCAAAATTAATGACGGAAGACGCCACTTATAGTAAACAGTTATTATGTTGGTGTTGTTGGATATGTACTCGCTGGGGTTGTATTTACTGTCCGTAAATAAAAATTATTTTTTGTCCAACTTTATTAATATAAATACAGAAAAAGCATATTTTTTAGCTAATTTAATAAAGATGATTCTCGCATGAAGCCTCGCCGTTTGTAACATTTTGAATCCAGTCACAATAAGCGGAAACACGAGTAAACAATGCTAGAAAGAATTATATTTTGTAGACATAGCTAAAAATTACTTTCAAACCATTTTTCATTAGCTTTATTAGGATTCTTTGGAAGATATCCACCTCCAGCTACAATTCCAACCTCAAACCATGCCATTCTTGTCTTATTTCTTCTTTTGATCATTAATGGTGCACCACTGTCGCTCTTAAAAGGTAATTTAAAAAATATATTAAAATTAAATGTTAAAAAGGTTATTCGTAACAGACGTGTACACCCCTTGAGTTTCGGGGAGTGTCGCCAGCAACCCGTAGGCCAAAATGAGTTTCGCCCGCAAATTTTGCGGGCGAGACTCATTTCGCCCACGGGCTGCTAACAAGCAGCAAAAAATTTCCTATTTTTTCAACAAAAATCGTGTTTTTTTAACAATAAAAAATTTACTTACAGGAGCACTGCCCTTATTTCTTGCCCCGGCACATATGTAGTTTGAAGAATTATATCCCCATTGTGCACTAAATACATAAATAAAATTTGATACAAAATTATGCAAAATATTAAATTTTTCGAGTGGATAAGACCTATCTAATTTTTACCTAGCAGATTTACAATAATTTCCCTGACGGAAATTAATCATTACATCTTGCAAAACAACGTTATCATATGACTTATGCCAATCACTTCCAAATTCGGCAAGAAAAGCGTTATCTTCTGGAATTTCTATAAAATATTTGGCTAGACAAACTTTTGTTATGTTTTCATTAAAATTCAACGGACGATCAAGCTAAAAATCACAAATATGTCCAACTTTTAAAATAAAGAATTTTTTACTTCAAACAATTTCATTTGGGATCTCCTCGGAGATATAACCATCATAAGTCGTTATATTCTTTACACCAATAACTTCTTCTTCATCTGCATATTTTGAGCCCGCATGTATAGAAAATTGCGGCTCGTCATGTGTTAACTTTAGGTGTATGTAGCAATGGGCAGCAGTTAATATATATCTGTTTGAAATGATGCTTCCAGTGCACATTTTTCTCCCTTCTGCATATATAGCTACAACCCATGGCCAATCACTTATTTCAACCTCTTGACCTCCGTTAATATGTGGCTTAAAATTCGGAACTACTTCGTTATATGTTAAACCACATCCTTCTTTATAAAAGTTAGGATTTGCTAGTGTTTGAAAAACGAGACACGCAAAAATTGATAAATTCAATAAAAACATATTACACTTGTATACTAGATATAATGGTGAAAAAGTAAATGTTTATATATCCAAATTTATGAGCTTATGACGCGGAAATAAATGTTGAAAAATATTTGGACAGCTATAAAATCATTATAGTCAATTTACTTCCCTATACCAATTATACAGAATATTTACATAATAAACAATTTGTACAGGGTGTTACAAAATAACCTTCCCCTCCCCCAAATTGAAAAAAGTGCTAAGATTGATCAACGAGTCTATTGACAATTGTTGGAAGAGCAGCTAATTTCATGGGCTAACGAACATTTTGGAGATGATGATTGGACTTTTCAACAAGATTCAGCATCAGCTCATAAGGCAAAATAAACACAGATTGGTTAGCAAATGTTAGCCCGGATTTCATCACGAAAGATCAATGGTCTCTATCATACATGAACAAGTAGAGGGACAAGCTACCTCGAAGCTATATGGTGTCGATCAAAAAAAGGTCGGCACCCATTTACATTATTTAAAAAATGTTATATAGCTTTTATGTTTTGGGTTATATCCCATATAGCCTTGAGACTTGGAATCAAAGTCTCAACTCAGCTTCGCCACTCCAAGGCTATATGAATCTTTAACTTTTGGCTCGATGATAGCTACATGAGGGGGGAGGACAGTCCACCCGGTAATGTATGGCTTCCATACAGCCTGGACCTGAATCCGTTGAACTATTCTATTTAGAGCTTGCCTGAATCTAAAGCTTGCGCTAAGCCTCATAAATCTTTAAAACGAGCATTGTAAAAGTTTGAAACAAAATTTCACTCTAAACTTTGGCTAAGATTGTTGATGACTTTCCAAAACGATTAGAAAAGTGTATCGAAGCTAAAAGTTGTAACTTTGAATAAAGATCATGTTTTTAAAGTTGAAAATTAATTTATTTCGCCCATGTTTTTATTGCATTTTTTGTGTTGTTCATGATAAATTTTGCATAAATATATTTATATGTCAAGGGCCGTTTATTTTGTAACACCCTGTATATATAAGTTGTGTTTTATCAGGTACATAATTTCAAACATTTCTGTTAGTATAAAAATGTTTAACGGTTAGAAATCAACAAAATTATTTATTTTAATTTGCATAATGGCTTTTGGAAATATATACAAAATATAAATATGCAATCATATAAATAAAACCGTCAGATTAAATTATATATTGTTGGTGTAAAATTCTGAATTTTCTCGAGATACAACTTTTATATATGATGTAGTGTTAGATCCCGGTTTCGATCCGGGATCGATCTCTTGGCTGGTGATATCAATGTCTGTAACTTCGACGTTTGTGACGTCAACAACTGTAACATCGGTGTAATATTGATTGACGTCGAAGTGTGCGTCAGGCTATCAATGTTAAAATATACCCTCCGCTCTGCAGGTGTTGCTGTATGTACTCTTTCTGTAACTTCTTTATCCTGAATGCTTACGTGGGTAGGATAAAGAGCAGGACAGGGGTGTGCAAAGAGCAGGGCAGGGCAGGGCAAACAGCAGAGCTTTTTCCAATTTTAACCTAAGGGCAATGTTTTTTGGCTATGGGCCTATAGTAAGCTCAAGATTTTTATATCAAATTTTTGTAAGTATTGCGTAGATAATTATTTTTATTGTTGATAATAACTTATTTTAACTGTTTATAAAACTTTTTTAAAATATACCAAAAATTATTTTCTCTGTTTACCAAACAAAGAAGGATTTCCCGTTGTACCCGGTGTACTGGAAACAAATTGAGATATCGATGGTAATTTTCCACTAGAGCCCGTAACTAGACTAGTTAATGCAGAACCGCTCTAAAAATAATATTGATGATGATATTGAAAATTGATTTTCTTACAAGAACTTTACATTCGCAGTAAGAGCTAGAGGTTAAAGTTACAACACTTGCCACTCTACTACCGTTTCTTATGACTTGGAACGTTCTTGTACCAGCCCTACACGTTGCATAGCCTAAAAATTCACAATTAACTAGTTTTCGATTCTAAGCTGTTGTGATCCTGGACAAAAAAATTTCTGATCCATTGTAGTGGCAAGCAGCAGTCGACGCTCAAACCCTTAGTAAAGAGTACCTGAAAAACTTTCCCTTATTGCCTAGCCACCACAACACCAGCATCTCTATATTTTTGGTGTCTGCTCCTTTTTTTCAAAAACCAATCCCGTTATACCTGATAAACATTCATTATCCTTGTCATCACAAATAACCTCATTAACATATCGCGGAAAATAGTTCGAAGGCAACTTTCTCCATGCCCAACAAGCTGAACACAATTTTATATACCCACTTCCATCATCAATGCCTTTTGCCGTACAAGATATATTAGCCCTTTTTCCTAAAATTGAGATACGTATAAATATTCTATATTTTATTAAAAGCTACCAATGATAGAGTTTGAAGATTGCCATATTTTTCTTATATTTCCATTCTTTATGTGGTTTCTAATGTTTTTGATTACGTTTTCAAGCTTATCTATTGTCCCGCCATTTTTGTCTTCATAATCAGAGTCATCATACGAAGAAGAATCATCTTCGTTATGTCCATATGAATACACACTAGGGTCAGGTTTTGAAAAGCGATATTTATTGCAAGTTAGACCCGCTGTTACATTAATGAAACCATTAACTGGAGTATTATTTGAGATAAGTCCTATTTGAGCCAAACGTCCTCTCAATAGTTCATAGCAGGCCGTCTAAAATAAAACGTATAGTAGCGGCAAAAAATTCTCCAACATTTTAAAGAACCAGTTCAGTAAGTTACAATCATATGAAAAAATGATATATTCGGAAAGATCATGAAAAATAGAGCTTTTTTGTTTTTACGGCATGTTCTGAATCGTTGTAGTTTTTGATATACAAACTTTTTTGAATTTTTTGCAGAAAAATCGATTTTGCATTAATGTTTTAAATTTTCATAAAATAAACATCATAGTAATTTTTTATAGCTAAATGAGACGAACAAAATGACACCAAAATGATCCAATTTGAACATTATTTTAGGTTATTAAAACAAAAATTCTGATTCATGTTTTCGTTTCAATAATCCAAAACAATGTTCAAATTGGGTAATTTTGGTGTCATTTTGTTCGTCTCATTTAGCTATACAAATTGTTACAATGTTCATTTTATGAAAATTTAAAAAATTGATGCAAAAATCGATTTTTCCGCAAAAAATTCAGAGAAGTTTGTGTATTACAACGACTTTGGGTGTCTCACTTTTTCGCATAGCTTGGTTCGCCGTGACAGGGTATTAAAATTACTTCATTTTGTGATGAAGTGTCAGTTATTCCATAACTTGTTTTATCTCGTTCATCACTCAATGTTAAATCTTGAAAATTTTGAATTGCTTCATTTATGGTGGTTGCTTGAAACCTTGTATCATATTGTAGACATTCAGTTGTACCTGGTTTTAAAACACAAGGACACTAGAAAATATATATATAAAAATTCATCTAAAAATACTCAAAAACATACTTGTAAACTGATCACTTGTTGGGGTATTGCAAAATGGAATAAATAAAAATTTATAAATAATAACCTCATAATCATAATTTCAATAAAACTTTCAGATTTCAAATAGATGACTATAGGATTTGCCCAAATATGTTATTTTATATAAAATTTGGAAGCTACTACGCCTGGGAGGCGCATTTAACAGGAAAAAATGCCGAAGTAAAAATGTCAAAAATTTTAACAAGTGATTCCTTAGGGGTAATTTTATGCGGGGAATCGATTGCACACACTCTCAAACATTAAAAATGCTTCCTTGATCCTGATTCAGGGAAGGAATCGGTGTATTGAAGCGAAAATCAAACATTTTCAGATTTTTATGAGAAAACCGTTGATTCTTAGGTTTTTCTAGGCGGGGAATCGATTGCGCACACTCCCGAACCTTGGAAACGCTTCCTCGGCCCTGATTCAGGGAAGAGATTCATGTTTTTAAGCGTAAATCTGAAAGTGCAATTTTTCAACTTTTTCCCTGAATTAGGGAGCATTTTCACGGTACGGGAGTGAGCGCAATCGATTCCCCGCCTAGGAAAACTTAAGAATCGACGGTTTTCTCATAAAAATCCGAAAATGTTTGATTTTCGCTTCAATGCTTTGATTTCCCTGAATCAAGGTCAAGGAAGCGTTTTCAAGATTCGAGAGTGCACACAATCGATTCCCCGCCTAGGAAAACTTAAGAATCGACGGTTTTCTCATAAAAATCCGAAAATGTTTGATTTTCGCTTCAATGCTTTGATTTCCCTGAATCAAGGTCAAGGAAGCATTTTTAAGGTTCGAAAGTGCGCGCAATTGATTCCCCACATAAAATTACCCCTAAGGGGTCACTTGTTAAAATTTTTGACATTTTTACTTTTGCATTTTTATTCCTGTTAAGTGCGCCCCCCAGGTGTAATAGCTCCAAAATTTGTAAAACAAATCTTAAATATGACTAAGCGACCTCAAAAATATTATAAACTTATTAAAATTCACAAACAATGATAATACAGACCTCGGAATGGTTACATTTAGACACATGGATACTCACAATTTATATTGAGACACATATCCGCAACATTTTAAAGTTAGACATGTAAACGATCGATGAGTTCTCGATCAATGAATCAATTTTGTAAAAGAGGACTATTTTTTGTGTTATGACTACTGTTTACATATGGTATAGGAAATTTTTTTCGCGCTCTAGAGGCCCATTTTTTGGAGTAGTTTGTACACCTGTGGCTACTACCATCAATACTTATGAGAAAGGATGGTATTATTTTAAAATTGATTGCTATATACTAACCTTCTAAAAAAATAGCACTATGGGCACTTTGAAAAAAAACTTTCCGAATAACCCTGTAATATAAAATGCACTTATGTGCACTATCTTGCAATTTAGTTCTATTTTTAAAATTACTTTCCGGTTTTGAGATAATATAGTCCTTCGTCAACAAACTGACCACATAGTGTTTGCTAAGTTTTTTGAAAAGAGAGAAAACACCTCGGCTAGTGACCAACAATTTTACTGACGAATTTATTTACCTTTGTGACGAGTCTCTTTTCGTGTAATTTTAAATTACGTAGTAGCTTTCTTTGATGCTTTGTAATTTAAAAATACTTATTTTCGTACCTTTTGATTTCGATTTTTTTTAACATTTTGATTGAGGGGTGAGAAAAAATTAAAAGAATATATTATGTTGTCAAATAAGTAATAAGCCTATTTACTAAAAATTAAACGTATGTTGCAAAGAATGACTATTACGACATTTTGCCCTGTGGCGGTGATAGACAGTTTGAAACTGCGCAGCTTGATGCGTTTTAGCGTTTTCTAATTCCTTTTCAAGTGAATATTGTCACATATGCCTATTTTGTAATTTGTTTATAATTCAAAATTAGTTATTTTTAGTCTTATCACTTAGTTAAGATTGTACTTCCTTCACTTGTTTATTTAAATTGTATTATTTTGGAATAATTTCGTAATATTTATTTGTGATATCAGTACCAATTCAGATGCTTGTTTTATTGATAACAAAATTGGGTACTATAACTTTTGTCACGAATTGAGTTTGTCACGCTAACTTTTGTCACGTCATCATAAAACTACAGTCGCCGCTCGATATAGTGACACCCCTAGGGAGGGGTCGTTAAATTGAGTTGTTTAAAGAAATACATTATAGACGTTATAACTGAAGTAAAAATTGTCAGGATTTACGCTAAACAACGCTAGCTGTCGGAAATTTCTGATGGTTAGCGTTGTTTAGAGGGGACCCTCAAAGGCCATCAAGTCTGTCAACTCTTCGGCTATTCTAGAGTCCATTTCTTCAGCTTCGATGTCCACTGTTTCTTCATCATGATCTAGTAATGGGTCTTTTTCTAAAACAAAACAAAACAAATCAGAAGATAAAAAACATAAAAAACAAACCTATCGTCAAATTTCCATTCTCATCGAGATAATCCAAGATCGCAGCTCCTTATTTAATTTCTCCGCGGGTTTCTAGAGCACTCCATAATCTCGCCAACTCATCACTATAAATACGGGTATAAATTGCACATAAAATAAATTTAAAAAACAAGAAATGAAAATTTTCATACAAAATTCTACACAAAAATTTTATTTCAATACAGTTGGTGACGTAGATTTATGTCACCAACTGACAGAGATTTTGTCATCAACTGACCGTTGCTCCAAAAAACCGTAAATTTGAAAATCTTAAGTTTTTCGTGATCAAAAACAGTTATTTTCGTGACAAGAGTTACTTGATAAAAGTTATAGTGCCCAAAATTGTATATGTTACCATCATATCTGAAAGTCTGGCATATCTGAAAACTTTTAGATATGCCGGACTTTCAGATATGATAGTAACATATATAAGTGTCTCAGTTAATATTGTAGCTTTTTATACAACCTTCTTGCTCTTAAACACCTAACCTGATAAATATATCATGTGCCTTTAAAAAAATATTTTTACCGTTTACTATGATAAACGCAGTCGCCAACTGCGCAGACTACGTTTGTACATGACTGGTGTGAAATTTAAAAACCATTCATCAGAGATTATTGTAAAAATGTTTTTTTAGGTTTCCTTTTCCTCTTTTAATGACTACTCAAACTCGATTAAATTCAAAATGTTACTTACTACAAAAGAACGATGTATTAATGTCACCAGTGTTAAATAATTTAATCGATTCATTTAACCTAAAAAATCAACCCAACATTCCTCATATTACTCCAGAAATTCCAACATTTTTTGAATACAATAAAATTGTATGAATAAACTATGGGAATAAGTATTAGCGATCTCTTAATTTAGCAAACAACTTATAATAATTATGAAAGAACTGGCCAACGTGGACGCCCTAAATCAAAACCATCTTTAAGTGAAGAAGAATTAGCAGAGCTTAAAAAAGAACAAACTAGAAAAGCAGTAGCAAAATGCAGGCAGAAGAAAGCAGAAAATAAATCACAA
The DNA here is from genome assembly GCA_034698545.1 of Acrobeloides obliquus. Lineage (NCBI taxonomy): Eukaryota > Metazoa > Nematoda > Chromadorea > Rhabditida > Cephalobidae > Acrobeloides > Acrobeloides obliquus. The sequence continues at coordinate 2,145 of JAQGBS010002206.1, read as the reverse complement.
CCGGTAAATAGGCAGAAAATAGCATAGTAAAAGTTCCGATTTTTAGAATCAAAAACGTGGTCGCCCTAAAACACAGGATGCGGTTGAAAGTTTTTTCAAAAAGCTTGAAGCAAACAAAGTTCAAACAGCTAAAACTCGGAAGCAAAGTAATTATGTCAAATTTATTCAATCTTTTCAATCTTGCTAATTTATGATTATATTATATATATTTTATCATTTTTATATGTATTCATATTATAGGGTATATAAAAAACCGGCAAGTGGGTGATTTTTTTAATGTTTTTTCGATCCGAAAAACTAGCCCTAATAGGTCATTTTTTCCAAAATGCAAGAGTTAACGCACTGAGTCATAGAAATAAAGTTCTAATCCCAGCTATTTGAATAGAGGGAGTTAAATCTAAGTCCAGATGAAATTTTTTGGCCTTTTATTGGGTTGCAAAAATGCCAAAAGAAGTAGGAAATGTCGCGGGCATGGTGTTTTTTTATCAATTATTATTATTTGGGCAACTTTTTTTGAGAAACTTTATGGCTTAGGCCTTAAGGCTTAGTCTTTAAGGCTTAGGCCTTAGGCTTAAGCCTAGGTCTAAGCCTAAGGCCTAAGCCATAAAGTTTCCCAAAAAAAGTTGCCCGGTTAAATAGCATTGGTTTTTTATTTTGAAGTTCAAATATCTAATGTTCAATAAATCTTTGTTTGTAAAGCTTTATTGTTAAAAAAAGTTATCGTATTTGGAAATATCTTATTTGTTTTTAAAAATTTTAAGGATCCCTATTTTACAGGACGGGGCTCCGTACGGGGATTAGGATCTTATATTACGTGCGAAATTAAAATATATCGAATGAAAATTATTTTGATGCAAAAGTTAGCTTGTTGAATGGCTAAATCAGCGCCGCAAATACGGGCGACGTCTCATTTTAGATTTGGAGATATACCACTTTATGAGTTTTGGTGAATATTTTGAAACTATCATGGCTAAATCAACGCCGAATATTTGGAAACTGCCTATTTTACGGGACGGGACCACGAGGATTTCCGGGCCCCGTCCCGTAAAATAGGTAGTTTCAAAACATTCACCAAAACTCATAAAGTGGTATATCTCCAAATCTTAATGAGATGTCGCCCCGTATTTGTGGCGTTGACTTAGCCATTCAACAAGCTAACTTTCTGCGTTAAAAATTTTTTATCCGATATGTTTGAATTTCGCCTCGTAAAATAAGGTCCGCGCCCCGTCTCGTAGAATAGGGACTCTCTAAAACTTTGCCTTTTTACTAATAACTGTATTCTAGCTTTAGAATTATATAATTCTAGTCGTTTCCGAAAGTCTAGTTTTTATTATAATGAAGATTAGATTCTTGTCCAAATCAGAATATCACAAAACCAAACTCCAAATTTTATGTCCGACAACAAAGATATTCCGAGAAACTGAATTCCATCTGCCTTTCAATTATGACACTAACTTGGAAACTCTAGGTTTTGGAGCATATGGTGTCGTTGGGTATGAATTTTAGCAATTAAGAGTATTGAGTTAAAGGGACACTAACCATGGCTTAGGTTTCCAACTTTTTTTTTAAATTAATAAAAAATGAATTTCAACTGAATTTTTTCAGGCGACTACACATTCGATTGCTGGTAACCTGAAGAATTTTTTATAAAAAAATTATTGAAAGATCACACATTTTATCCGAGATATAGTCATTTGAATTTTGGACTCAAAATGCCCATTTTTGCAAAAATTCGCTAAAAATTTATTTTTGCTCGAATTTATTCGAGCGACCATATTTTGAAATGCTAGAAAGTTGTCATCATGAATGGAATTTTGCAGCGAAAATAAATTTTTAGCGAATTTTTGCAAAAATGGGCATTTTGGGCCCAAACCTCAAATGGATATATCTCGGATAAAACGTGTGATTTTTCAATAATTTTTTTACAAAAAATTCTTCAGATTACTAGCAATCGAATGTGTAGTCGCCCGAAAAATTCGGTTGAAATTCATTTTTTTATTAATTTTTTAAAAAAAGTTGGCAAAACTTAAGCCATGGTTAGTTTCCTTTTAAAAAATTTTTAGTTTGTCCACTATAAAATCATCTGGACTACAAGTCGCCATTAAAAAGATCAATATTGCATGGCATCACACTTTATTTGCGAAA
>JAQGBS010002205.1:0-13618 GCA_034698545.1 Acrobeloides obliquus | reverse complement strand
CGAAATAATCTAGTGCATATTCCGCCCACACGTGGTGACATGACTCAAGATATACTCTATTCCTCCATAGCTTTTCTGGCTGTTATTGCGCTAATTTTTGCTATTTTATTTAGTCGAGAAAAGTAAGTTTTTTTCTTACTTTTTTTTAAATCGATTATGGATGCACAAGTTAGAAAAAGGGTGACAATCTATGTCAAGTTATTGCACAACCTCAGTGGATCGTGATGAGTAAAGTAATATCAATAACATATAGTAAGGTTATCAAGTATATGTCGAAATCAAGTTTGAACTAGTGGATCGTTTCAACTCAGTGAGCCAGGAAATTCTTTGTCCCGGAGTTCGGAATTCAACCACTCAATTTCTTGGATAGTCAGAACTAGATCGATTGTTAGACAATACAATACATTCGCTAGCTTCGTTTCGTAAGATTTTAGTAAGAGGCGCTTCCTTCCTTGGGTTCTTAATTTCTTAGCTGCTTGGCGGAGTTCATAGTCGAGTTGACGTTCTCCCATCATATATGGGCGAAGCCAAGTTCCCTTAAAGCGTTCTTTGGCTTGTAGTGAGGCTTTTGCAGCAGTAGATTCGAGTAGGCCATGAATTACGATGCTTCTTTTCCGTTCTTTGTCGTCAGCAGAAGTTTGTTCCGGTTTCATATCTTCGGTAAGGAGTTCAAGCATCAAAGCAAGTACAGTCAAACCCCTTTAAGCTGACCCCCTCCCGAGAATTTTCCCGCCAACACGACCACGCAGGGATGCCTACGAAAATTATAAAATGAAATCAACAAATTAATGTCAAACCCCTTTAAGCTGACCCCCTTGGGTCAGCTTAAAGGGGTTGGCTCGTCATCATATCCATCATTGCCAGGCAGGCTTTCTTCAAGTCGAATCATTTGATTTCATAAGTTCAGTGAACGTGGTCATTAGGTTTGAGCAAAATTCGCATATTTCTGACCTGTGACAAGGGTTGTTGCCTTTTGAAATTTGTGCTGTACCAGTTTTTGAATTGCTAAATCTACTAAAAAAATGTCTTTAGAGTAAAAAGAATGCGTACGAAACGTCTGTTAAATGAAATGAAAATGAATATAAATCATGATGAAACTTCTTCTTTACAACATTACGATTTTTGTGATGGGGTAATTTTTTTGGTGAAGTGAACAAAAATGAATTTTTCAATTTTAGCCAGATCTAGAAAATGGTTATGAAGCTCTAAATAAAGGATTGAAATCAAGAGATCAACAGATAATAAGCGAATATGATAATCTAACACCTGAACAAAATAGACGACTTGGAAGGGTAAATTTTTTGATAGAATTTTTAAAAAATTAAAATTTTCGAAGATTTTGAAAACTTTGACCTGTACTATTCTCACTCCATAAGGGGCCTCCTTCAGTTTAACGCAAACTTTTTTCGATTTTTTTCAATTTTTAACAAATTTTTCAATTTTGATGAATTTTTCGATTTTTGACGAACTTGTCAATTTTTAACGAATTTTTGAGAAATTTTTCATTTTTTGACGATTTATAAACTTTTTTTTGTTCTTGTCCATTTTTGTCCTAAAATTGAAATTTTAGGATAGACTAAACGCTGTTTCAACTACCTCAGATCCCGAAACACCTCCTCTACCAACAACAAATGGAGCTGTGAGAAATGGAGGCATACTCAAAAAGCCCAGTGTAGACTATAATCAAAAACCTGGTGGTATCTTAAATTATTCACCAATTATAAAACCTCCCTTGGCTAGACCAGCACCATTGGCGAGTGATTTGTAAAAAAAATGCATAATATTGATTTTTTGTGCTGTCATTAGACCAAAAATGGGCGCCCTCGGCCCAGGCCCCATGGGGGCCTGGGCCAAGGGGTTTTGGGCCCCCTTGGCCCCAAAGAACTTTTTTTTCGCCGAATCAACAGAAGGTCATTTTAATAAGTTTTTGCTCTCATAAGTTCGACAGCAAGTCAGACAACATTGAAATTTTTAATTATTTTTGAGCTAAAAAAGTTTAATTGAACAAAAATTTCTAAAATAATTTTAATTGGATTGATTTTCATAGTTTTTACAAAAAATAATTATATTTTTTACAAAAATTTATATTTTTACCTAAAAAATAAATAAAAATTTCAATGTTGTCTGACTAGCTGTCGAACTTATCAAAGAGCAAAAACTTATTGAAATGACCTTCTGCTGTTTAGAGTTTAAAAAAATGATCAAGTGGGTCCTTGGGTCTGGTATCCAAAGGATCCGGGACTCAAGGACCTATGGTTCCGGGGTCCCGGATACAATCCTTTGGGTCTTGGGGTCCCAAAAAAGTGGGTCCCTTTCGGACTCTGTCCAAAAATGATCAGAAATTGTTCGGCATGGTTTAAAACGGTGATTTTATGCAAAAAGAAGTCGTTTTACAGCTATTTTCACCTGTCCCCACTTTTTTCCAGCTTGGTCAGCCGTGAACCCTTCCTAGAATTAGGACACCTGTCCTAATTCTTGAAATATGTAATAAAAGTTGCCTGAATTTCAATAAAATCGTCTTTATTGAAACGATTGGCAGAACACCAGGTTCAATCGCTTCAATAAACACGATTTTATTGAAATTCAAGCAACTTTTATTGCATATTTGGAGCAAGTTCCTTTGATTGCCACCACTTAACGTTGACTAAATTCAGCAAAAAAAATTTTTTCTTCCGGAAATTGCCCATTTAAGGGTAATTTTATGCGAAAAATCGATTGCGCGTACTCCTACAACCTGAAAACCGCAGAAAAATGGTGAAATTCGATTTTCTCGAGAAATGAACAAATATCCCCCATGCATCCCTGTGTGATTGTTTTTGGAAGCTATATAAAATCGTTGCTTTCATGCAACTTCATCGATCATTGTTTTATCAAAAATGGCTATCAATAAATGACAAGATTTCCGCTTGAACGATCTTTATGAAAAGATGCGACTTTTGGATGAATTCGAAGATTTTTTGGTTTTAAACCATGGAATTCAATTTGTTCATCCTATTACACGAGCCCATACTCAAATGATAGAGAATCGATAGAATCAATGGAAACCATGGGTCCGAACACGCCAAGGTCTCGTGGATCGCCAAATCCGTAGTCATCTCAAAGAATATAATTGGCGTGAACGTGATTTTTGAAATTTTTTTGAAAAAAATTGCTTTGTTGAATATAATTGGCGTTTTTACTTTGGCATTTTTATTCCTGTTAAGTGCTCCCCCTAGGCGTAGTATCTCCAAAATTTTAGTTGTTATATATGAAGGAAAAATTCGCATTACAAAATTCAGGATTGCATCTGCTAATACCCTTGTTAAAGTGGAATTGTTTGGAGAGCTTGGAGAAACTGGACTATTTTCAGTGGTTTTAGATGCGCCTATGATAGGAACTCTAGTGAGTTGAAAAAAATAAGCCTCCCACAATTTTGTTTTTTATTTAATTTTCGCCTGATTTTTTGTCTTGACTCAAGGGTTTCAACAAAATTTTCGTCGAAAATTTCTGAGAATTTTCAACTTAAAAATGAGTGTTTTTCAACAAAAATTTTTTCGCCAACAGGCGCGAAAAACATTAGCGGGACAAAGGTGATTTTTGAAAATTTTTTTGAAAAAAATTGTCTCGGTCCCCTCTTATGTTTTTGCCCAAAATTTTGGAAAATTTTCGGAAAAAAAACATAAGAGGGAAGGTAAATTTTTTGGACTTCTCCATCTACAAACCGAAACCCACTTTGCGCCAATTGGGAGGGGGGTCGCGCACTTTTGAAATTTTTTTGTTGTGCAAGTGTATGAGGAATGCAAGAAAATCTTGATGTAGAAACCTCTATATTTTACACTTTCAACTTTTCCAAGTCTATTTTTGAAACTGTTTACGTCTTTTTTATTTGAATAATTTAGGACAGTCACGCCGACAGAATTGTTCTGTCTCATTACTCATTGACTCGTTGTGATTCATTTTTTGAAATTAACTTCTCTTATTCTAGTTTGATTTTTGTACATGGTATAATTATGTACGGAATAAAGAGTTGTATTGAAAGTTTATTGCTCATACTTGTGTTATTATGATTTTATTACTAGGATTTTGAATTTATTTGATACATTTTTACTAATAAAATTTTTATGATATATAACCATCTCTCTATATAAAAACTTGTATCATAGTGGAGCCTTGATCAATATAAATATGTTATGGTCGTAGCAATTTAAAATGTTTTCCTGACCCTGATTCAGGAAATACAAAGTTTTTGAGGCACTATACCTCTCATAGGGTATCTTTCCGTGGTCAAAATCAAAAAATTCCTTCAGATTCGTGTTCCCCATGTCGAAAAACCCTCTGACACCAAATTTCAGCCAATTGGAGAACTTTTTGAAAATTCAAGTTTTTGATCCCAAGGGGTCAAAAACTACCCCCAGAACTATGCACCAAAACGATAAAACGCATGGGAAATCTGTTCGGGGGAGGGTCCGTTTATTTTTGGCCCATTGGTGGGAAAAATTGAAAAACCTCTATTTTTTGAAAAAGTCTGGATATTGGGGTGTAAATTCAAAAACAAATGAAAAATCATGTGAATACATATTAGAGAATTAAATAATTAAATTAAGAAAGAATCTTGGGGTAATATTTATCAAAATTACCCGAACATCTCTTTTAATTTGTCAATAACATAGTTTTTTTGGTCGTTTGATGTTTTGAAAGTTGACATTTCGACACTTTTTAAAAATGCTTTTAAGGATTTCTCCGGAAATACACAGCTTGATCCTGATAGTTTTAATGTCGTTAGAAAGCTGGATTTCGTAGCAATCGAATGACACCTAAATTATGCCATAACTCTTTCTGGTTGCGGAGATATTGCATAATCATAGGTCGGCAAGGGGGGCCCCGATGCGGTGGTCCTCCCCCTCAATCTTGGGTCCATGGGTGAGTGGGTCAGGGCGGGACTCCCCCGCCGACATATGAACGCAATCAAAACCCAGCCCATCCCATTAGAACTGCTTCAGAGCTATGTGCCTTGTCCTTCGATTCAAGCCATTTTCAGCCCGAAACAAGTTCTCTTTCTTTTCCTCTTCACTTTTCGTTTGTACACCTTTTTAAAAAAACATGTGGCGCTATCAAACAATTTATTTCGCATTGAATTTAACGCTTGAAAGAAAGAAAGAGAGGCTTTTTCTGCTTATTTGCCACCCATACAATTACATGGATTCCTTTTGTTATGTCGAATGGTCTGTAGGAAAGTGAGCACAGACAAAAAATTATCAAAAATTTTTTGTTTCAAGCTTGCAACAAATCGAATGAGAAATTGGTTCTGTCTGAAACGTCTGACCAGTGGTCTTTAAATTGATTGAATAGAATGTTTTTTGGGCACTATTACTTTTTTCACGTTTATTTTCACGCTTACTTTTTTCACGTTACTTTTCCACTGTTACTTTTTTCACGTTTTTTATTTGAATTTTTTCTCAAAAATTGCATTTTGCTTTTTTCACTCTTATGCAGAATTTATACTTGCCGCGCCACGTGGATTGTCGCTACGGCATCAAAATTAAATTTTTGAGAAACAAATTCAAACGTCAAAAAAGTAACATGAAAAAATAGGGCTGGATTTATACTTTTTCGCGTTGTACGACGCGTCGCAAGGCAATTGCGTTTATAGTGAGAAAATTTTTCCAATGTTGTTTATAGTTGTGTCGTACGACAAAAATGCATTGTCGCAAAATGAACTATAAACGCTGTCGTATAACGCGTCGTACGACACAAAAGAATGCACTGTCGTATTGCGACACGACGGAAGTATAAGGGTTCCCACAAGCTATCGCACTACCACAAGCAACGGCACAAGCTATCGTACGAAGTCATACGAGTGTAAAATATACTCGTACGACGGACAAAATGGCCACAAGCTATCGTACGAATTTCGTACGATGCCATCGTACTGCGTCGTACGATCGTACGACAGCTTGTGGCGATTTCGTCGTACTTTTACGTTAATTTTACGATCGTACGATGACTTTGTACGATAGCTTGTAGGGCCGTCGTACTTTCGTACGATAGCTTGTGCCGTGCTTGTGGCGACCCTAAATGGTGCCTTATGCTTATTGACCTTCGGTTTTTGATCGATAGCTTCGATATTTTAAAGTGTTCTTAATTTATTGTGTTGTTGCTTAAGAATTGAGGTGTCTCAAAGTTAACTAGAAGGAAGTAAACATTGGAGAGATGTCCCTGTATCACTGTCAACAATCAATATTTAATTTTTTTTGTTTATGTTCTAAAAGTTGAAATACCCGTTTTTGAACGAGTGCAAAATAATCGAATCAGTTGAAAAGTGTCATTTTCTTAATTGCATTAGTATGTTTTTTTCATATGTCAATTGTTGATGGCACACCATTGGGCGTTGTCATTTCAACTGGTTTTCTATTATATGTTGAGGGTGATTTTCGTTTCACCTTGAAGGATCATCATCTTGGTTGAACCTCATTGAATTGCTTTAACACGGGAATTCTCTTTCAAAATTCCAGTTTATTTGAGTGTTTTAGACCATCTTAACAACTTTCACAAAAAAATTTTGTTCAAAAAAGTGCTATGAGTACGAAAGAAAAAATTCATGTTAAATTATAAGCAAAATTAAAAATCCGCGTTTTATCGTGAGCTTGGCTTGGTGGTAATGCTTCCGACTTTGAGTCCAATAGTACAGGGTTCGAGTCCCACCTACGTCGAATTAATTTTGAAGCTGGCTTATTTGGTACTCATAGCACTTTTTTGAAAAATTTTTTGTGAAAATTGTTAAGTGGAAATTGTTTCATGGTCCAAAATACTCAAATAAACCGGAATTTTGAAAGAGTATTCCCGTGTTAAAATGCTTTTTTAAAATCAAAATTTTCTATCGTTTTCTTGTAAAATTACCGGTAGTTAACCTTGAAGTCTTTTTATTAGATTGTTTAACAAGATTTATTAGATGGTTAGGAAACGAAAAAAGTCTTCGGTACTACTTCGGAGTCATGACCGCAAATGAGAGGGTTCTCAAGTCAGAAATTTTTTCTTCAAGCATTTTAGGGGTATTTTTTATGCGAGAAATCGATTGCGCGCATTCCCGAAGCGTGAAAATGAACACTTTTCGTGAAAATGAACCTTTTATACTGCAATCAGGCAAAAATAGCTTCCACACTTTGTTGATGCTTGCCATAAAAATTGAAAAAAAGCTATATAAGAATCCATGTTTATTTTTGTACATTGAAACGAAAAGAAACGTATATTCTCATATAGCTTTTGTGATGCATCCCTGCGTGATCGTATAGCGGAAAAATCAGGATTAGTTAGTACTAATCCTTATTTTCCCGCCATACGACCACGCAGGGATGGATCAAAAAAGCTATATAAGGATCCACGTTTCTTTTCGTTTCAATGTACTTTTTTGTGGCTACCACGGAACTTTTTATTGAATCAGACAACGTGTACATTGAAACGAAAAGAAACGTGGATCCTTATACAGCTTTTTTATGCATCCCTGCGTGGTCGTATTAGTTAGTACTAATCTTTATTTTCCTGCCATACGACAACGCAGAGATACATCCTAAAGCTTCCAAGTTTCTTTTCGTTTCAACACACACGTTGCCTGATTCAATAAAAAATTCCGTGGTAGTCAAAAAAATTTCGACTATAATTATTATTATGTTAATTATAATTATTTACAGAGTGTATTAAAAAACCGGAACTTGGACAATTTTTTCATGTTTTTTCGACACGAAAATTTAAAAAAATGACCCTATTAGGGCTAATTTTATGCGGAGAATCGATTACGCACATTCCCGAAGCTTGAAAACGCTTCCCTGACCATGAATCAGGAAATCAGAGAGGGTGTATTGAAGCGAAAATCGAAAATTTTTAGTTTCTCTGCCTAAAAATGACTTTCTGGGGGGTGAATTTATGTGGGGAATCGATTGTGCGCGCATTCCCCAAGCTTAAAAACGCTTCCCCGATCCTGATTCAGTGAATCGGGGTGTGTGTATATTGAAGCGATGACCAGTTTTTACTATAATACATCAATTTTTCTTTGATCAGCATCAGGGAAAAGCGTTTTCAAGCTTTGGGAATGTGCGCAATCGATTCCTCGCATAAAATTAGCCCCAATAGGGTCATTTTTGAAAAAATTTCGAGTTGAAAAAATATGAAAAATCATCCAAATTCCGGTTTTTTTATACACCCAGTCTGTAACTTGTTTATAGGGCCTTTATTTTATAACGTTCTATACAGATGAAACCATTACAACCGGCGTTGCTATTATTGTATTTTTATGTCGGATGTCTGGTAATTTTTTGGTTAATGCTTATGGATGAAAATTCTATTGGCTTGTTCAGAAAGTTCTGAGACTTTTTACATGAATTTTGGATTCGAAATTTTTTCTAAAAACGACCCCTATAGAGGTAATTTATGCGGGGAATCGATTGCGCGCATTCCCGAGCGTGAAAACGCTTCCTTGACCTTGATTTAGGGAATGGGTGGGTGTATTGAAGCGAAAATGAACTAAAAAAATTTAGAAAATTTTCGCCAGAAGACCGGTTTTCTAGGGGTTTTTCTAGGCGAAAAATCGATTGCGCACATTGCCGATGCATGGAAAAATTTCCCTCACACTGATTTAAACGATTTTCGTTATGAAGCATTTTTAGAGAATATACCCCTCGTAAGAGTAACATCGAGTAGTCATCAAAAAATTCCTTCAGATTTGAATACCCCATGTCGAAAAACCCCTAAACACAAAAAATCAGCTAATTTAGAAATTTTGTTGAAAATTCGAGTTTTTACCCTTTGGAGAAGACCAAGGTGAAACAAAATCGAATTTTCGTAAAGTTTTTCAAATTGGCTGTACTCAGGGGTTTTTCGTGAGGAACTCGAATTTGAAGGAATTTTTTATTTTGACCACGAGATGTTATTCGATAAAATGTTTCATAATGAAAATCACTTAAATTAGTGTCAGGGAAATTTTTCCACGCATCGGTAATTTGCGCAATCGATTCTCCATCTAGAAAAACTCCTAGAAAATGGTCTTCCGGCGAAAAAAAAATTGAATTTTAGTTCATTTTTGCCTCAATACACTCATCCCATTTCCTGAATCAGGGGTAAGGAAGCGTTTTCACGCTTCGGGAATGCGCACAATCGATTCCCTGCATAAAATTATTCCTATAGGGATTGTGTTTAAAAAACAAATTTTCGGATCCAAAATTCATGTAAAAAGTCTCAGAACTTTTTTGCACAACCCAATAGAATCTCACAACATGTGCGTCTCTAGTACTTCATTTTTTGAAATGAGAGAGGCAGTGTTTGAATCTGTTATACAACAGAGTTTCTGTTGTGTTGTGTTAGCACAACAGGAAAAAACTGTTGTGTTGTGTTAGCACAACAGGAAAAAACTGTTGTGTTGTGCACAACTGAATATTCTGTTATACATCATCACAGAATCATTCTGTTGTACGACACAACACGATAGAATAATTCTGTTATATAACACAACATAAAAGTTTAGGCACTATAATTCGCCATGATAACTTTTGCCACTTTCGTGTCAATAAAAATTTACTTTCAGACTAATTGAGTTGCCTGATTTGCATTAAATATGTATATTGACATGAACGTGGCTAACTTTCGCTTGTGTAGCGAAAGTTATATGGCAAAAGTTATAGTTTTTTGGCAACATGGCGAAAGTTATAGTGTCAAAGTTTACAACTGAATATTCTGTTGTACAACCCAACAGTTTTAGCACAACAGATTCAAACACTATAGGGGGGCAATTACACAATAAAATTACCTTATAACCAAAATTCATTTCAAAATTGAAAACAAAAGATTTACTTAAAAATTTTAAGACCGTTATTGCCTTCAACATCGATGAATGCAGCACCACAAAGGAATGTATAGCCTTTCCAGCTGAATGTTTGAAGCAAAATCCGACTAAATGTGAGTATCTTTTAAGTTATGCTCCTTCTGAAAACAACTCGGACGCAGTTGCAATAGAATTGGCCACGAAACGTATCGGAAATAATATGTACATAGCGGTTGGCTTTTCTAATGACCAGGAAATGGTATCCCATTAATTCTAGTAGCAAAAATTCTTATTTTAGGGTAACGAGCCAGTTTCTACTTGTTCTTTTATCGGTGATAACGTGACAGTTCACTTAACAAAGAATGTGGGTAAATCTAACCGGCCTTTGAATGAAAATGTAAGTAGCGTTTTTGGAGCTACCACGCAATAGGGGGTGGGGTACCCACGTGAAAATTTTTTCTGGAAATGACCCCTGTAGGGGTAAAAATATGCGGAGAATCCGAATTTGACATTTTCGAAGCAAAACAAGCTTTTCTGCTTCAGGGAAGGCTTGTGTATTGAAGCGAAAAGTTGCAAAAATCGCATTTTTGCGACTTTTCGCTTCAATACACAGGCCAGGGAAATGTTTTTTCGTTTTGAAAATGTCAAATTCTTTGCATGTTTTTACCTCTAGAGGGGTCATTTTTAGAAAAAACTTTTTGAACATTTTTTCACATGGGTGCCCTCCCTTATTGTGTAGTAGCTCAGCGTTTTTTAATATCCTAAACTTTTTAAGATAACATATATTAGTCGTCTTGATTTTAGCCTCTGCAATTAATTTCGGATGGCGATCAAAATGGATTACTATATTGTAAATTTCAACAGAATATCAACAAAAATCTGTCATCAAATTCCGAACTTCCAGACTTATCACATCCACACTTCTTACTGATTGCCCGGGGTTCTATTCGCAATCCCCAAGGTTGATCTAATTTATTAAAACGGGAATACTCCTTCAAATTCCCGATATATTTTGTTATTTTAAGCTATTCTGAGCAATATTCAAAAAAAAATTTGCAAAAAAGTTGTTATTTATAAAAAGAAAAATTCATGTTAAATTATAAGCAAAATTAAAAATCCGTTTTTTATTGTGAACTTGGCTCGGTGGTAGTGCTTCAAGGTTCGAGTCTAAGGGTCTCGGTTCGAATCCCATCTGAGTCGATTTGATTTTGCCTGATATATTCCATGGTTAGACAACTTTTTTTGTCAAAAAATTTTTTTTAAATGTTGCTTTGAATAGCTTAAAATAATAGAGTATACCGGAAATTTGAAGGAGTATTCCCGTATTAATTGTAATTCAGACAAGAAAAGAAGAATATTTTTGTGAGGATATTTTTTAGCGCCTTTAAGAATTGGCATACATAGCCTCAATCAAGATAGTATTGATTTTCCTCAAATTACTCCAAGTCAAATTAATTTATCAGAAGTCTTGGAAGAGAAGCTCGTCGGAAATCAATCATCCGATGAAGCCCCAAATACTCCAACTGTTGCTCAGCCTACAGATTACAAACTTATTTTGGTTCGACTTCATGGTGTGTTATTAGGGCATGCACAATAACGGGATGGAACGATCGTTCAAATAACCAAAAACGAGATGAACAATAACGGGATGACAAGAACGGGACGACAAAAACGGAACGACAAGAACGTGACGATTTCAGACCTCGGCTACTAAAAGGAATTTTGATATGATGTCAAAGACTTTTTTACTCAGGATAAAAAGGCTTAGACTTGGGCTTAGGCTTGGGCTTAGGCTTGAGCTTAGGCTTGGGTTTGGACTTGGGCTTGGGCCTAGGATTGGGCTTAGGCTTGGGCCTAGGCTTGGGTCTAGGCTTAGGCTTGAGCTTAGACTTGGGCTTAGGCTTGGGCTTAGGCTTGGGCTTAGGCTTGAGATTGGGCTTGAGATTAGGCTTGAGCTTAGGCTTAGGCTTGGACTTAGACTTTTGTCAAATCTAAAAATTCCTTAAAGGAGCTGAGCTCTGAAGAAAAAAATCATCCCGTTCTTGTCGTCCCGTTATTGTGTCTCATTCTTGTTCGTCACGTCTATTCGTCTCGTTATTTTGTGTATGCCGTTGTTAGCTCGATTTTTCAAAGTTATTGTTTAGGTTTACTTATGATTCTTGCATGGATGTTCTTACTCGCTATTGGAATCTTTTCAGCCCGTTATATGAAAGAATTATGGCCGACGACAACACCAATGGGTTTGAAGATTTGGTTCCATGTACTTATAACATTTTTATGGCAAAGTCCAAAGATGAATTTTTAGATTCATCGTACGCTGAACTTTGTAGCAGTATGCTGTCTTGTTGTTTCAACAATTTTAATTTTTATTGCTAAAGATTTTTCTTGGAAAGGACCTTGGTTTGGAAGAGAACAAGAGAGAAATCTTAGCCTGGGTGCTATACATTCTTTGGTAAAAAATTTAGATATTAAATTTGTGAGCTAGGGGACCCCTATGCGAAAAATTTTTTGAAATTTTTTTCTGGAAATGACACTTCTAGGGGTAACAACATGCGGGGAATTTGAATTTGACATTTTCAAAGCGAAAAAACGCTTCTCTGATTCAGGGAAAGCCTGTATATTGAAGCGAAAAGTCGTAAAATTGTGATTTTTGCTAATCTAAGACTCATCCTAGCCACTAGCATAGGTACACCAAGGGGGGGGACTATCCTCCCCCCTATGTCGTCGTATCGAGGGCAAAAATGCGAAAACATGTCGTATTTTGACCCGAGACGACAAGTTTTTTACCAAAATGTACATGTTTTTTTACCAAAAATACGACATTTTTACGTTTGGAGACCAGAAAAAGGTCAAATACATGTCGTGTGAACCTCCCTACCCTAGAAGTGTCATTTACAAAAAAAGTTTCGAAAATTTTTTCACGTAGATGCCCCCTATTGTGTAGTAGCTCCCAGTTTTAAAAAAAAGTAATATTTTTCCAGGTGGGGTTACTCGCAGTAATCGGTGGAGTTGCGCAACCATTTATTGTATTAACAAGATGTGGGATCAATCATCCTCGTAGACCAATTTTTAACTGGATTCACAGAATTATTGGATTGAATGCCTTTATTCTTGCAGGTAAGGATGTTAATCAGTTCAGTGGGGGGGGGGTGCAGATTTTTTTTGAAAGTCTAAAGCTCTGACCCTTCGGACCCAACGTTGTTTAACTTGCCAGATAGGACGGTCGCCTTACTTATCCACTGAGCTATGTGGGCAGCGCTTTTACTTTCTCCCTCGCTGAAGCAGACTTAATAAAGTTGATATTCCTTTTAGCTATTGCTATTTTTATTGCCGTTAGTCAATTCAAACGATATTGGGCTGATCAACTTTGGTCCCTAATCTCTCTCATCGTTTACTACCTACTTATTATTGTCGTGGTGCAAGCACTTGAATGGTATCGTTTGGCACAGCGCCCCCATCCAGTTGGCGTTGAGATGAAAACCAAAGATGGTCGACAAAATCATGCAAATCTTCATTCAAGCTCCAATCAATTAGACAACAAAGTAAACTTACTTTCAACTTCACAATATTTATACTCGATTTAAGGTTAAACTAACAACTATTGGGTCATTTGCTGTGGTTGTTCTGGTGGCCGGTGTATTTACGGGAATTTTATTTTTCATGTTATTGCCTTAAATTAAAGGATCAATCCAGTAATTTACAACCATATGATCGGAAAGATCATGAAAAATGGAGCATTTTTTGTTTTTACGGAATGTTCTGAATCGTTGTAGTTTTCGAGATAATTGCGTTTGAAATTTTGAATTTGTTACAAGCTCTTCGTTGTAATAC
>JAQGBS010002204.1:0-13620 GCA_034698545.1 Acrobeloides obliquus | reverse complement strand
CTTCCGAACGTCTGCGCATAGCCATGAGAATGTCAGGAAGAAAAGAAGAAATCCCCGCCCCGAGGACATTCATGATGCTGGAAAATGTTAATTTGAATGTTACCCTCTTATGACGTTCGAAAAAAGTTTCCTACATGAAAAATAACACCCATAGGGGATATGGATCAGATCAGATTGTCGTGGGATCAAATCCTCGCCCTATGAGTTAATGCAGAGCGCTTTAGCGATTCGGCCATGGGCAAAACCCCCAACCCCCAATGATATAGTACTCGTTTTGAAGAGCTCGGCGAGATGAGTTTGGAGACATTTTTTAAAATTTTGACCCATGCCTTCACCTTTTCGGATTTTTTGTACGCCGTGGGGGGTGTTTTATCCATTTTGCTTCTTATAAGGGCTCCTGATGGGGGAGTGGGTAATGGCAAAAAATTTTTATCGCCCTCTTTAAAGAACCAGTCCACTCAGACAAAAACCTTCTATTTTTGTTGATATTATGAAAATTCAGAAAAAATGAAGCATTTTTTGTTTTTACGGTAAATTCTGAATCGCTCTTGTTATTGAGATATTGAGTGTGAAGTTTCGTCTATGTATTACAACGAAAACATGTACATCAATTCCCTGATTCAATAAAAGTTGATAATTAAAAAGATTGATGAAACATTATGAATTTTAACACCTTTTCCCTGAATCAGGGTCAGAGGATCAGAGATTGTAAATTTTTATACAAACTAGTGTCGCTTATTCAGGATTTTTTTCTCAGCTTTCATTTCAAAAAACCGCGTCAAAAAATCTTTTAAATTAGCTGAGATATTGCCAAAAATGTGGTGTGAAGTACCTGCTGTTACGCACTGTACATGTTTTCGTTGCAATACTCAGACAAAACTTCACGCACAATTATCTCGACAAATATTTAAAATTTACAGTAAAAACAAAAATGCTCCGTTTTTCATGAATTTTCGTAATATCAACAAAATGGCAAAATTTTACGAATAAAGCGGTCACTTAAAGTAGGCTATAAGCCAATATAAAAGTAGAATTAATAAAGAAAAAAATCTCAGCTTCTATGCGCAAGTATTTCATTTAAAACAGGCGCCGGTAATTAACTCAAAGATGTTGTTATGGCAGCCATTGCCTCAAGTCTTCCTGTCCAGCCATCTTAAAAAATACTACTGTCAACTTTATTGGCTGAGAAAATGCGAACAATGAAATCCTACTACAGAGTGACAAAAAAAAACTGGATTTTTACGATTTTTCGAGCAATTTTTTGCAAAAAAATTTTTTTTGAATTTTTGCAAAAATGACTTTTCTAGGGGTAGCGAAAAATCGATTCCGCGCATTCCCGAAGCGTGAAAACGCTTCCTTGACCCTGATTAAGGGGGAAAAAACAAAATTTGATTGTCGCTTTAAAACACCGATCCCTTCTCTGATTCAGGGTCAAGGAAGCGTTTTCACGGTTTGACCGCAGAAAAAAATAGTTTTTAGTTTCACGTAAATTTTACGTACACATAAAATATCCCTATGTAAAAAAATTTCCCGTTAAAAAAATATGCCATTTTTAACGGGGAGCGTCGCTCGGGAGTGCCGCTCGAAGTCACTCTCGGAGAAATCGCGAGCGCAGAGCGGTACTTACTAATATAGAAAAGAGGGATCTCAAGGTTAAGGCCAGTTTTAATGGAAAAGAAAATGAAATGAACACATGAGACAATTACCGTGACTTAGAAATGAATTGGACCATAAATGTTTAATAACTAATACAAAAATATCTAGGCTGTATACATATTAGGAGCTCTTAGGAAAATGGAGATTTGGACTAGTTTTTTACGGTCATGGCGTCGGATAATTTTTTAAGTAAGTGATCAAAAATTGAATTTTTATCGAGTTGTTCGGAAATTGTTTTCATTTTTTGATTTTAAGAATATACGGATCCAGAAATCCGTTTTCAACACAAATGAATACGATCCAATCAGTCTTTTTTGGAATAAGTCATGTTTTCGTGTTAATATTAGACTTTTTCAAAAAATTGGGGGTTTTCATTGTTGCGGCAATTTGTAAAAGTACGACTGCGCCGAACGGGGCACCAAACGGGGCTCCGAACACGCCAAACGGGCCCCAATTAGGTTTAGGCCTATGTTTAAGCCTAGGCTTAGGCCTAAGTCTAAGCCTAAGCTTAGGCCTAATTGGGACCCGTTTGGCGTGTTCGGTGCGTTCAGCGCAGTCGTAATTTTACAAATTGCCATTGTTGCAACTTAATTTTTAAATGTTCATATTTGACTAGAGAAGTCGATTTTTAACGAAATTTTCGATCGTAATAGGATTTTTCTAGGCAGGGAATTGATTGCGCACATTGCAAATGAATGAAAATGTGTGCATGACCCTGATTCAGGGAAAATGACCATTTTGAGCCATTTTAAGAGTATCCCCTTGGTAGCCTCCAGTTGCCAAAAACATAAAATTCCTTCAAATTCTTGTTCTCTGTGTCGAAAAACCCTCGAGTACAAAATTTCAGCCAATTTGGAGAAATTTTGAAGACTCGACTTGCCCCTTGATGGCAAAAAAAATTTTTGCACCAAATTTCACAAAAGTGGTGCCAAACGTCTTAGAATTGTGTTCTGATCACGGTGGTAAAACGGGATTCAAACCTGAGACTATAAATTGCAAATCTGTCACTTTAGCCATCCGTCCATGGGCTAGGGATAGAAAACCCATGTTATGGTGTTCGTTCTACTCGTCTCGGCGAGCTGAGTCGAATAGCATGACTTGTTTTTCAAATTTCGAATTTCCTCCAATTAAAGCAGGGACCATGATTTTTGATCAAAATTTGCCAGTTTTCAATTTCAATTTTTCGAGCATTTTCAGCTTAAAAATAAGCATGTTTTATACAAATTTTCGTATATTTACTCGGAAGACTCGCTACATTTCCGATTTCTTAAACTTGTTCCTGATCATTTTGAATTCAATTTCATCGTTGACCTAAATTCCCTTGGCCGTAATTTTATTGTTATTGCTCGAATGTTCACTTTTCTGTTGACCCAAACAATTCATGATTCTAAACATGTGCGCCCAAGAAGAGGGAAAGTACAATGTACAGAAAGCGAATATAACACTACAATTGAAGTCCATTTCATTTATTAAAGGATCAGACATGCCAGAAAAAAGTTGCCATTTTGTTGATATTCTGAAAATTGAAAATTCATAAAAATGAAGCATTTTTGGGGACATCCATAAATTACGTTTGCATGTGGGGGAAGGCGGTTGGTCAAAAATGATGTTCAAAAGTTGCGAACAGAAAGTGATGATAGATTTCGTTTAAATAACTCAATTTTTTGTATTAAAAAAAAAGAAAATGCTTACCTGATTCAGGGAATACAAATTTTTGACATCTTTAGGGGCATGCCTCTAGTAGGGGTAACTTTCAGTGGTCAAAATCAAAAAATTCCTCCAGATTCGTGTTCTCCATGTCAACCCCCCCCCCCAAATACCAAATTTCAGCCAATTTGGAGAACTTTCTGAAAATTCGATTTTTCAACCCCTTGGAATAAAAAAAATCGAATTTTCAAAAAGTTCTCCAAATTGGCTAAAATTTTGTGTCCAGGGGGTTTTTTGGCATGGGGAACACAAATCTGAAGGAATTTTTTGATTTTGACCACTGGAAGTCACCTCTACTAGAGGCATACCCCTAAAGTAGCTCAAAAATTTGTATTTTCTGAATCAGGGAAGCATTTTCATGCCTTGGCAATGCGCACAATTGATTTCTCGCCTAGAAAAACCCTAGGACGATCGATAATTTCATGAATATTGACATGAAAACATGAGTTACGCTTAAGAAAACATTCCTTTTTTTAAATTGCGTTAGAAAATATCGATTTTTTTCAAACTTCCAAACGTTTAAACTTTTTTTTAAATCGATTTTTGGTCTATAAAAATACCAATTCCTGATTAAAATACATTTATGCCTAAGCCTAACAATTTCTAATCATTTTTGAACAAAACTGAGAAAATCGAATTTTCGAGTTTTTTCTATCCTTGGGGTACTATTGGGGAAAAATTGATTTTTCCCGAATTTCTCAAATTTGTCCAAAAATGTTGAAAATGATTCGGCATAGTCAAAAACTACGATATTGATCAATTTTAATCAAAAATCACTAAAATTTTCATTTTTCTCAACTTTTGGCACTAGTTGTGACCAGCTTGGGGTCTAAAAATCTAAATGTTTACCAACATTTATATTTTTTCTCTCATTATACACAATTTTGGCCCTCAATCGCGTCATAGTGCTCAAAAATTGTGCTCTTTTTGTGGCAAGAAGTCCATTTGTCAAGTCAGCTGCGTCGGTGTTTCATCATCAAAAGTAAGTTCACTCTCACACACTAACATTTATTTTATTTTTCGCCAAAATAGTGTCTCGCATATCGGATGTTGTCTTATTGTTTTGTCGGGAACCGATGTGCCTTTTTCTTTTTAGTATAGTTTAAGAAAGTTTTTTCGAGCGTTATATTTTTTAAATTTTTATAATTTATAAAAAACTTGTACGTATAGTTCATAATATGTGTGCAAGCACCCCCGAAAATTTTGACTCATTGCGGGCTGAAAAAATTGCCTTGATCCCCCTTGTGTTTTTTTCGAAAATTTTGGGCAAAAACATAAGGGGCTGTCCTTAAATTACTTTTGCAAAAAGTTGGATTTTGGACCCCCTTCCTCCGTTAGTTTTTTCCTTAGAAAAATCTTAAAATTTTAATGCAGCGTTAGATTTTCAGAGACCCCCCCCCTCCCCCTCTTGGCAAACGTAATTTAAGGACAGCCCCTAAGGGGGGGGGATCAAGGTGGTTTTTTTCGATTTTTTCAAAAATTTAAAAAAAATCACTTTTTTCCATCCATATCTGGATGAGGGGTCCAAAAATGGATCCCTCTCTCGTAAAAGATTCTAGTTTGCCCCTTTATCCCCTCGTAAAAATCTTGGCAACCTTTTTTGGTAAAAAAATGCCATTTTTGTGACTTTATTTTTGGTCTTCAACTCGGTGGGGGGGGGGAGAGGGATCGTAAAATTGTCGAAGCTGCCTCTTTACTCCCTCGTAAATTTTTTGAAAATATGAACCCCCTCTGCCCAGATTGGTCCTACCCCCTATGTTTTTCGTGCCGACAATCGCGAAAAAACATTTTTTATTGAAAAACACTAAAAATTTTCGATCGACGAAAATTTTGTTCATTTTAGGCAAAAACCAGCACCGCAGCGAAATTTTTTTTTGCATTATACCTGTTTATAAGGGGTCATTCACATATCACGTGAACAATTTTGGAATGTTGAAAACGTTCTAACTTTTTTTCCTGAAGGAATTTCGAAAACTTTTCTTTGCGACCCCCCTAAAATGGAGTATGGTTGGGATATGGTTTAGGGGGGTCTGCAAAGAAAAGTTTTCAAAATTCCGTCAGAAAAAAAGTTAGAACGTTTTCAACATTCTGAAATGATCACGTGATATGTGGGCCTTCTGCCCGTAGGTCGCAAATTTTTTTGCGGGTGGGGCTCATTTTGGCCTGCATCGGCGAGCGACTTCTCCGAAATTCGGGGGCTTTGTACACATGTGGTATAGCTATAATAAATTTTGTATTGTATAGTTTATTGTTTAGACTATTTGTGCTAGTAATTAGTCAAAAATTTCGAAATGCTGTGTTGGAAAATTTACTTTTTTGCTTCAAAAATTGTTAAAACCAATCTCATTTTTACGATAAACTCTGTTTTATGTCGAGGTCCCAAAAAGCTTGACTCTCATGGCCTAATGGTTTGGACGCTGGTCATAATGTTATGGCGCGGGTTCGATGCCACATGGGTCAAAATTTTTATTTTAGCGATTTATTCAAAGTTGTAAAAGCAACCCTCTTAAAATTACAGGGTGATTCAAAAAGTTTTCCAATCAGACTATAGTCAAACCTCGATTTAACGACCCCCTGGGGATGTCACTATATAGAGAGTTGACTATAGTTATTTAAGCAAACGTTTTTTTCAATTTTGTAGAACTAGAGGTATTTTCCAAGTTCATCAGCTTCAAACAAACTTCTAATAATAGCCTCTAATTCGCTCGAAAACCATCCAATAAAATTTCAAGGGTTACATCTCACTATCCTAAATTGGGCAATTCCCAAAAATTCCCATAGACTATTTACAAATGTAAATTTTCCACACACAAACACACGCGCATACAAAAGATTTCCAAACTATTGTGTAACACGAATTTTATGGCTGACCGAGTGATAAAAATGGGAATCTAGGTCTAAATTTGACGCGCAAGTTCAGCAAGCAATAAATTTCAGACAAATAAGAGCAAGCAAATAAACAAATGTGTGCTGGTGGGTCAAAACGTCGGACATAAGACAAGCGCTATGCAAGGGTTTGAAAAAATTATGATTTTGGGTGAAAAATTTTATACCTCAAAGAAAATTTTGTAAATTAACTTTTTTTTGACAAAGATTGGCGGTAATTCGAAATTTTAAAAACGAGTATTACCATTCGACTCAGCTCAACGAAACGAGTAAAACGAGATATATATTGTACTAAGACGCAAAGGAATTACATGGTCGAGTGGTTAGTGTGACAGAATTTCACTTCTATGTCACGGGTTCGAATTCCGAAAACTTATGGTCGAACCAGTACCATATATTTCAAACCGCTTATATATAAAAAATATTAACAGGATAATAATCTACGACCAAAATAAGTATATGCAAAAAATTTTTCATGAAAATCGAAAAATTTTAATTTCGGGTCGGGTTCGAACCCGCGACCTATAAGTGAAATCCTCAAACACTAACCACTTGTCCATGTGATTTTAAGCCGTTGCGTACAATATATATCTCGTTTTACTCGTCTCGTTGAGTGAGTCAAATAGCATTACTCGTTTTTAAAATTTCGAGTTACTGCCAATTTTTGCCAAAAATTTGCCGTGTTTGTCTCCATGTTTCTTTTGGAGAAAAACATGGATGAAAAGTAGGAGCCTTGTTGGAAATTTGAATTTTGCGGGAATTTTTTTGTGTCATTTTATGACTCAATTTTTTTACGAAATTGTTTATATATTATATTAATGCGTCTGATAATAATTTTTTATTCTAGACTCAAATTTCACGATTGCTACCAAAAATTTATTTCGATCTATAACTTTCATTAAAAAGAAAGTGCCTAAAAATTTTCTAAATTCACTAAATCGACAAAAAATCATCATGGAAAAGCATGAACGCTCTCCTTCAAGTACCGAAATGCCTCCCATTGATACACTGGAGCAGACCGAAAGTCAGCAACTGGTGGTTGAAGGAAAAGATAGCTACGCATTGTAAGATACAAGTTTTATTATACGAGTAATAATTTTTTAATTTAGGAGTTGGTTGAGATGGGGTAAAGCATCAATGGCAGCATTGGTACAAGCAGAAGGAAAGCTGTTGTCATCTGTGAAAGCAAAAATTACTTCGAAATTTGTGCCGGTATGTATGACCATCTAGGGGGGGAGGTCACCATGCGTTCCTGCACCCGAGTTAAAGTTTTGGCGACAAAAAAGTGGACCCCCCCGGAAAAAGCTTGGGTTTCGGGGGGTCTACTTTTTTTGCCGCCCAAAATTTAACTCGGGTTCATAGACACATGGTGACCTTCCCTACCTGGTGACCCCTTCCCTACTCATAAATTCAAAAAATTTATAGGTTCGTTTATGGAACAGCAACATTTATACCATCACAGTTTCAAAACAAGATATCGACCCGAGAAAAACTCCATTAGTCCTTGTTCATGGCTTTGCTGCAGGGGTTGGCATATGGTCGGGCAATCTCGAACGACTAGCCGAAGAAAGAACGACTCATGCTTTTGATTTGTTAGGCTTTGGCAGATCAAGTCGCCCAAGATTTAACTCGGATGCCACACTAGCCGAATTGGAATTTGTACAATCGATTGAAGATTGGAGAAAATCCATGAATATCGAGAAAATGATTCTGTTGGGGCATTCTTTTGGTAAAAATTTTTATACTTGTCATGGTTTATACATATCAAATAATCATTCATGCAAACTGTTTACGTTTAGGCGGCTATTTGGCATCCTCCTATGCAATCGAACACCCTAGTCGTGTTAGACATTTGATTCTTGTTGATCCATGGGGATTTCCAGAAAAACCACCAGATAGTGAACGACAGGTATTCCCCTCCTATCGATTTTTTACATACCTTTTTAGCTAAAAATCCCTCCATGGATGCGAGCAGTTGGCACAGTATTGTCTTATTTCAATCCACTTGAAGCAATGCGTCTAGCTGGGCCTTATGGTATGCTTTGTTTCCCGCTATGGAGTACCCACTTTAAAAAAGTGGGTACTCGCAGCCATCCCGCAGCTGCTGCATTGTAGCATTCAGGGGTTCGAGTGGTTCTAGGGGGTTGTAGGGGCTGTGTTGTTCTTGGATTTAAAGTTATTAAAGTTTTATTTAAGATAAATATCTTACACATATAAAAAGATACCCCCTAGTGTCCCCTTTCCCCAGATCAAAAGAGATGCTGACTACTTATGATCACTTCTCTCTTCTCTCTCTTTCTCTCTCTCTCTCTCTCTCTCTCTCTCTCTCTCTCTCTCCCACTAATATGTGAGCAAGGAAAGTAAGACCGAGTCGCGCGGACCGAAAAAATTTGCTGGGTCATCGATTATTTACCCAGCGATGAAGTCGTTGAGTGGCTTTGGATGCAACAGCATTTTGTGTAACAAATGCTGCGCTGCAGCCAACAGCTGGTGCACCACATTTTCTGCTGGCTGCGGCGCAGAAGCTGTTTAAAAAATGCAGTGACTCCTGCGGTACAGCCATCTGCATGATGTTTAGACCAATCAGCAGCTGCGGCAGCACGCAGTTACTAACGCAGCGCGCAGAAGCTGCATGCAGCTGCTAGATGATGAAACAGCTCTCATACAGATTTTTGAAAATCTACAATAGGGATCATGGGCTTTTGAAAATCATCTGTTTAGGGCCAACGCTGATTAAAAAGTTGCGACCAGATCTTGGCATGAGATATGCAAATGAGCATCCAGATGCGATTTATGAATATGTTTATCAATGCAATGCTCAAAAACCCACGGGTGAAATTGCATTTAGGAATATGAATCAATATTTTGGATGGGCTAAAAGGCCTATGATACATAGGTTTATTTTGAATAACTCTTGCAATTTTTAATAAATTTTTTAGGTTCCATAACTTGGATCCACGAGTACCTGTTACTTTTGTGTATGGTAGTAAAAGTTGGATTGATCCAGGACCAGCTTATGAAATTCAAGATAGAAGGCAATTGTCATACACTGATATTCAAGTATGCAAAAATAAAATGAAATTCAAACTACTATAATTAGAGTTGCCAGATGCTTTTTTAGAAAGGTTGCACAGATTTTGCTAAAAAGCTTGCAATTGATCAGTTCGGGTTGCAGAAGCTCACAAAGATCACATTTGTAACATAAATGTTGCAATCTGGCAACCCTAGCTATAATTAATTGTCTGAATATCTAATTTTATCATTTTTAGGTAATTCGTGGCGCCGGTCATCATGTCTATGCAGATAACTCAACAGATTTCAATGCAGCGATCAAAAGAATTTGTGAACTAGTAGACAAAAATGTAGATAATGTACGAAATCCTATCACTCGAGCTATAGAAAACAACTTGAATATTGAAACTGTTCCACTTGAAAATTAAACAAATCGACCTGATGGTATTTATATAGATAAAATTTTTATGACAATAGTTTTTTTCAAATGAGATTAATAAAAGTGCTTTTAAATGAGGGGGACCCAAAATAACGTGGTTTTTTTTCAAAAATTTTTTTGAAAATGATCCCTATGGAGGTAATTTTATGCGGGAATCAATTGCGCGCATTCTAAAGCGTGAAAATACTTTCCTGACTCTGATTCAGGGAACGGGATATGTGTATTGAAACGAAAATGATCGAAATTTCGCAGGAAAACAAGTTTTCTAGGAGATTCTCTTGGCAATCAACCATAGCGAATCAACTATAGCGAAAATTTCATGAAACCCTCTTCGATCTCCATAAGGGGTCAAAAATTTTTCTCTTAGATTTGGTCCAAATCAAATAGAGAACATATTTTAGGTAGTTGCCCATGATTTACAAGCAATTTCGGATGAAAAATTTTTTCCTTAGTCTCTGTCGACCAATGTTGAAAATGGTCAAAAATGGAGCATGTAGTTACAATTTCTTAATTTTCTCAAAAACTATGAGTCGGATCAAAAAACCGAAAGCGGGATCGTGTTCCTCTGTAATTCAATACCCAAAAAAGCAAAAAACCGCATCGGAAACAGATTTGTCTATGCAGATATATCCTTTGAATGTCATCAAGTCAAAAACCGCATTTTTTATATGTTTGTTTAAATTTGCATTATGACGAAACCCTGAAGTCGCCAAAAGCTGAAATTTGCATTAAAAATTTGCCATGATTGTTTCTCATATGCTAATAAAAAAACCTCGAAGAAAATGGATGTCTCCATCGAAAACAAGACGCCATCACGCTTCCGGACCCATTATGGCGGACGAAATCTCACTGATGCTACATTTGCGGATCTACACTTGCAAACCAATTTTGGATTTTTTAAAAAGATAATATAAATTTTGTATATTGATTTTTTTACACTTATATATACAAAAAAGTTTTTTATTTTTATTCCCACCAAAATAGCTCTAGCTCTTTTAAAAAAAATTTTTTAATGTTCATTCATAATTATTTTAAAAAATTCAAATTTGGTCACAAGTGTAGTATCCGCAAATGTATCATCCGCATGTGTTAGTCCGCAAGTGTAGGCATAGGTTACCAAAGGGGAGGGGTACAGTATCCCCTCACCACTCATCCTCGGACCGTCCGCCTTTATAGTCATTCATCCATCCATCATGAGGGTTCGTGTACCCTCCCCCTTCCAATTCATTCATCATATAAATTTTTGAAAATTTTACTATGTACCCCCTGAAAGGCCATTCATCCATCCATCCTGAGGGTCCAGTGTATCCCCCCTACTGGTAAACTATGAGTGTAGGTCTGCAAGATTTGCATCCGCAAGTGTAACGTTCGCAATGGTGGGTCCGGAAGTGTGATGGTGCCGAAAACAACTAATTTGAAAAAAACGCTGGAGACTTATGTAAAGACCTAAAAAATATAAAATCAGGAAGCAAATTTTTTATTGCAAAATTTCCTTATTTGCCACGTATAGTTTCCATTTTTAACATATCTATTTTTAACATATTATATTTTGTAATTTGTGCACCTGTATATAACACTGCTGGAAACATAATCCAAGAATTCTATTTTTTCAATAAATTTTATTCTACTCCTTTAGTCTTGGTTTGGGCATAACCCTTTCCAGAATATAATATTTTTACATAAAAATATGAAATATCATTGCACTTAGGATAAAATAGAGATAGATCACGAAATTTTTTCGGCCCTGATCTTATACATAGACAACCTATGATATTTGTTTGAGAACAATGTAGTCTATTATCAAGAAATGTAGTTAGCTCAAAGAGTGACACGTATAAAAATGTGATGCAATATGGAATTAGACATATTCAATTAAAAACTTTTGTGGGAACGATTCTTTTTTGACTCCAAAAATGCAGTGTGTCTTTATTATTTTCTTGATCTTTGTAATAGTGACATATGTATATGCCCAATGTTTAACTGCACAAGCCCCTGGAACTTGGTCACCATATGTAGAAAATGGATGCAGTGATACATGTGGTATGTGTGGAGTAATACAAATGATTAGAATTTGTTTAGTTGCAGGAACATGCACGTAAGAAATTTGTAATATTTTGTGAGTGGGAGAGATTTCCTTTCGATGTCATCTTTAAAGTGGGTACCAATCGGAGCCGTTCTCCGAAAAAATTTTTTTTGAAAATTTTTGTATACATTCCTAGAGGTAATTTTATGAGAGAAATCAATTTCGCACATTCCCGCAGCATGAAAACGCTTCTTTGACCCTGGTTCAGGGGTATATTGAAGCGAAAATCAAACATTTTCGGATTTTTATGAAAAAATCGTCGATTCTGAGGTTTTTCTAGGCGGGGAATCGATTGCGCACACTCCCGAACCTTGAAAGCGCTTTTTTGACCATGTTTCAGGGACTGTAAATGCTTCCTTTAGCGATTTTATTCAAAAATTTTTATTTTTTCAATACACCGATCCCTTCCCTGAATCAGGATCAAGGAAGCGTTTTCACAGTTCGGAAGTGCGCGCAATGGATTCTCTGCCTAGAAAAACCTAAGAATCGACGGTTTTCTCATAAAAATCTGAAAATGTTTGAATTTCGCTTCAATACACCCACCTCATTCCCTGAATCAGGATCAAGGAAGCGTTTTCATGCTTCGGAATGCGCGGAATCGATTTTTCGCATAAAATTACCCCTAGAAATGTATTTTTTACAAAAAAGTTTTTTCGGAGAACGGGCTCCGATTGTTACCCCCTTTAAGCTATATCGTTCAGTAATATTGTAGTTCGCAAAATAATAAAAAACAATATCACGATAAAAAACAATATCAGGCCTAAAGGTTTTAGGCTTAGGCCTAATTGGGAGGGGGGAAGGCTTAG
Organism: Acrobeloides obliquus; assembly: GCA_034698545.1. Lineage (NCBI taxonomy): Eukaryota > Metazoa > Nematoda > Chromadorea > Rhabditida > Cephalobidae > Acrobeloides > Acrobeloides obliquus. The sequence continues at coordinate 1,031 of JAQGBS010002204.1, read as the reverse complement.
GCCTAGGCTTAGGTTTAGGCTTAGGCCTAGGACTTAGGCTTAGGTCTTAGGCCTAATTGGGACCCGTTTGGGGTGTTCGGCGCCCCGTGTGATGCCCCGTTCGGCGCAGTCGTACTTTTACAAATTGCCGTTTCTTATTTATCTCTTAGGGTTAGAATTATTTAAGGAAAAATGACACCCTTAGACAGAAATCAAAATGGCAACTTTTTCCAAACTGTTCCTTTAATTTTTTAGTGGAAGCCCAACAATGAACTCAACAACTCATTGTGGACCTACACCTTGTCCATATCCTAGAAATAGTTGTTGTCCTGGATTTATTGCTGGTGTTTCAAGTGGCTCTTTAGTATGCCTTCAAATTGGTTAGAATATTTCACAACTCCTCAAAAATCAAACCAATATATTTGATTTTTGAGGAGTTGAGTCAAAAATTTTATGTACAAAAAAGATATATAATATCTCCTCAATAGATAATAATAAATTTTAGTAGAAGGCACAATATATTGCACTTAATATTATGTGTAGGGTATGCCAAAAAAGTTGACTTTTTGTGATTTTTTGGGTCCCGAACAATAATGTTCTAAAAATAACCCCATAATTTTAAGCGGGGGATCGATTGCACAATTCCCGAACCTTGAAAATGCTTCCCTGACCCTGATTCAAGGAAAAATTGTATTTTTATAAGCGAAAATGGAATTTTTTCGCACTACTCAATTTTCTCTGAATCAGGGTCAAGGAAACATTTTCGGAAATGCGTGCAATCGATTCCCTATATAAACTTATCTCTAAAAACATAAAATTACCCCTTAAAAAAAATAAATTTCCGTTTCACAAAAAATCCAAAATCTACTTTTTTTGGCACACCCTGTACATGAGTAAAATAGTCAGTTAAAAAATGATTAAAAATGCACTGGAGGTTTTAAGTGATGATGATGTTTTTGGCCATGCTTTTCTTCGAGTTTGATATTTTGTTCATGGTCGATGCTATCTTGATGGAAATAAGACGGTTCCATATGTGCTAAATGTTGAAAATG
>JAQGBS010002203.1:0-13622 GCA_034698545.1 Acrobeloides obliquus | reverse complement strand
GTCCGGTCGGCCAAGTGTCCGGTCGACCAACTGTCCGGGTCGACCAAGTGTCCGAGTCGACCAACTGTCCGGCATTCAATTTATATATATTCGGGAAATTCATGAAAATGGAGCATTTTTTGTTTTTACAGTAAATTCTGAATCGTTACCGTTGTAGAGATAATCGCGTTTGAAGTTGGCGATTTTTTGGAATTGGTTTAGAATTTGAATTCCCGCCAAAATTGGAAGTCAATTAGACAATAATATGATATGGGCTTAAAAAAATAAATTGTGGAAATTTCATAATTATAAAACATGTAAAATAGAAAATTTTTCAATTTTTAATGCGATTTTACCAAAAAAAGTATTCAATTGCGTCAAACTCTACCAATCAATGATAAGCAGGAACCCATCGTGACAAAAAATTACATGTAATTTATTGTAATATTACGTAATTATAATTTATTGTAATATTACGTAATGTAATTTTCCAACTCTAATCAAGGAAGCATTTTCAAACGTTGGAAATGCGCAATCGATTCCCCGCATAAAATTAGCCTATTAGTCATTTTTGGAAAAAAAAATTCGGGTCTAAAAAAATGAAAAAATCACCCAAATTCCGGTTTGTGTACCCTAAATTATATAATAATGGAAAATAAAGAATGTTCCACTGATAAGGTCACAAATTTTAGATGACTCATATAGACAAAACTGACGTTTTATAGATTTTAACGACTCCATCCGTATTTATTATTAAATATTTCTTTATATTTATTGACGTTTTTGATATTTCAATGTGAGCTAAGAATTAAAATTTTTTGTTGTTATTTTTTACTTCAAAAAATGATAAAATCGTGTTATTGAAGCAAAAATTATTCTTCTTTTTTATTCAACTTTCAACTTTTTACCCAGGTCGTTCATTGTATAGTGTTTAGGTCGCTAGTCTTGTGAAAATGAAGAAAAAATCAACACTACTTTCTATTCCTTATAAACAAACCGAAGTTCAATGTGGTTACTGTAAATCTGGAAAAGGAACAAATTTAGGTAAATAATAATTTTATTCATAGTACCTAATTCGAAAGAATCTCATCTTTTTTTGATGTTGTAAATAAATTTTCTTTAGAATTTTGGGTTTATCGTCTTGATATATATCATTTTGATTCATTGCTGAATTTTGGATGGTTTCGGTAAGCATGTTTTGACATACACTAATCAAAAAAGTTTAGCCGCTTAGGTCGTTTAGTCCGACCGATTTATGATAAATCTTGTTGTCCACCATATCAATTTAGGTAAATTTATTGGTTTATTTAGAAATGTTGTAAAGTAATTTTTTCAAGATTGGATGTGCATAGATTTCAATTATCAAAATCGCAAAAACGAGTTCTTCGAAATATGCTTGAATATTTGAAATTCGACAGGAAACTAAAACAAAAAAGGTCAGGACAAGGACAACCAAGGTAAGTGGAAATTTCCTCATTCACCCCATCTGAAACAAATTATTAATAAAAATGGAGTTTTCTTCAAAAATTAACCAAATTTTTCTTATGTTCATAACGTTCAAATCCTATTCGACCCGCAATGACAGTTCATCAACCAAAAAAAGGGACACTTTATCATCCGAACATTTCATCAACTGCCAATTCTTGTATATTCTATTAAATTACATCAAAATACACAAGTTTGGCTGATGAGTGACTTTAGTTGATGAAGTATCCAGAGGATGAAGTGTTCAGTTGATAAAGTGTCCCTGGTTGATAAACTGTCTAGTTGATGCACTCTCGTACGGCTGCAATGACAGCCCTTGGGTTAAGGAAAATGCAAAAATATTTTTAAAATTTTAATTTTAAGTGATTCGTCCGACATATATATGAAAGATTTTAATAATTTGTTGAAAAAATCCTTCAATAATAAGCCTATTGAAAAAGAGGTATACCCAAATAAAAAAGTAAAAATCGATCGACCATGTGAAAAGAAGAAAAATTCAAGAAAGCGACATGCTTTGGAAAAACTCCTCAAAAAAGGAGTTGACATAGAACAAGTAAAGAAAACTTTTTTTGAAAATTTCAAGCAGAAATTTTTAGTACCAACTTGAAAGAGCTAAAAAGGAAGAAACACGTCGTTGTACCATTGAATCGTTTTTATTGCCATATGCACATGATTGGAAACATAAGCTTGAGGTATCTTTAAAAAAAGTACAATTTTTTGTTAAGATTAAGAATAGGTTTAGACTTATGCTTAGACTTAAGCTTAGACTTAGGCTTAGTTTACTAGATTTTGGCTTAAACTTTTCATCCTCGATGCCTATGGATAGCGTTTTCAGGGAAAAAAGAAAGTCAAAAATTCTATGACCAATTTTAAGGATATAATGGGGGTTTCCTTTAATAAATTTTTTTGAATCCGTCAAATAAAATTGTTGCCCTGGTAGTATTGAACCCTTGAATATTTAATATTAAATCGCTTTTTTTAAAGATTTGCATAATAAAGAAAGGCACCCTGGAATTCAAACAAACAATAGAAGAAGTTTATAACATATACGTTAAATATCAAAGCGCTGTTCATGATTGGACTAGATCGAGAGAATCCTTCGAGGATGTATTTATCACGGATCCATTTATCAACAACAACGATGATGGAATTTCACCAACTCTAGGTCAGTTATCTTTTTATATCTTTCTTGCCGAACTAGCTTTATAAATTTAGGTGCTTATCAACAACATTACTTACTCGATGGACGTATTATAGCCGTTGGTATTATTGATATGCTGCCTAGTCGCTTTATATCTGATTACTTTTTCTACGATCCTGATTATTCTTTCCTTTCTCTGGGTACTTATTCAGTGCTAAGGTGTTTTCAATTTCTTTTTATTCAGCAAAATAAGAATAAATTTTTTAGTGATATTGCGTTTGTTAGGCAATTAGCAAAAAACCGACCAAATTTACATTATTATGGATTGGGTGATTATGTTATCAATAACAAAAAACTAGCTTATAAAGCTAATTTTCGCCCTAGTGAACTACTATGTCCATACAGTCTACAATGGGTATGCTTGTCTTTAAATTTCTAATAATTTATTTTCATGCTTTAGGTACCATTGAGTGAATGCAAACATATAATTGAATCAAATGAAGGAAAATTTGTTAAACTTCGATCGGATGCATCTTCATTCGATGTATCGGAAATATTAGATGTTAAATGCCTTTATAAAGGATCGATTTCTTACTATAGTGATATAAGATTTTCATTGAAGAAAGAAAAAGTAGTAGAATTGGATGAAAAATTACAAGAATACGTTAAATATGCCGGTGATCTTGCTACCGAAATGGTACTTTATATCCGCGAATGATAATACTTCTATTATTTAACTTATGGATGTACAAGAAAAAGTTTTGATTATAAAAAATTTAAAAAAATGATTTTCCAAGTACACATTATAGTTGAACCTAAAAGAAGATAAACTCCACCAGTTGAAAAATTAGAAAATTATCTTAGCAATATATAGGGTGGGCTTAAAGTTCCCTATCGCTTTGAAGTTTTATAACATAAAACAATAACAACTAGAGGTCGCAAATACGTATGTCAACAGATTGATAGAATGTCAATTACGTTGACGTATTGACAAAACCAGCAATCATACTGTTGATGTTACGTCAACGTTGCTACACATAATAGCTCATTTTGTAGATTTTGGCCTAAATAACAACTTTTGTGATGGTGCATAGCAAGTTGTTTTGAAATTTTTTTAGACAAATCGAAATATTTTGCAGATTTTGAAACAGTTGATATAGTCTCACATGAGCACAAAACAAAAAATTATTATTGTGCGCCAAATGTTAACTTGACTTTAAACTTACAAGGAACACTATCAACATGTCTCTCTCCGATTTGACCAAAACCGGTTTTAAATGATTCGTCATGCCCGACTTGAATATTTTTTTTTGTTGGTATTTTATGCCCATAGGGCTTCCTGACCGAGAAACAAGGCTTCCAATATTACCTATTAGGGGGGGAGCATAAACCAATTTTTCTTTGATTCAGGATCAGGGAAGCGTTTTTAAGCGTTAGAAATGCGCGCAATCGATTTCTCGCATAAAATTAGCCCTAATAAGGTCAAATTTGAAAAAATTTTCGGGTCGAAAAGCATAAAAAAATCGCCCAAATTTTTATTTTATGCACCCTGAACATATATAATTATCACAAATCGAGAATGTTTTACTGATAAGATCACAAATTTTAGATGACTCATATACACAAAAACTGAAAATTAATAAATTTTAGCGGCGCCATCCGTATTATTATTAAATATTTTGTCATAGTTATAAGACGTTTATTGGATATTTCTCTGTGAGCTAGGAATTCAATTTTTTGTTGTTATTTTTTATTTCACAAAAAACTATAAAGCAATGTTATTGGAGCAAAATTTTTTATTCTTCTTTTAACTTTTTATTCATGTCGATCATTGTATAATGTTTAGATAGTCCTGTGAAAATGGAGAAAAAATCAACACTACTTTCTATTCCTTATAAACAAACCGAAATACAATGTACTCACTGTAAATCTGGAAAAAGCATAAAGTTAAGTAAGTAAATAATAATTTTATTCATAATACCTAATTCGAAAGAATCACATCTTTTTTGGTGTCGAAAAAAAATTTTCTTTAGAATTCTGGGTTTATCGTCTTGATATATATCATTATGATTCATTGTTGAATTTTGGATGGTATCGGTAAGCATGCAATTTTGACATACACTAATCAAACAAAATTTAGCTTCTCAGGTCGTTTAATTCGACCGATTTATGATCAAACTTGTTGTCCACCATATCAATTTAGGTAAATTTATTGGTTTATTTAGAAATGTTGTAAAGTAATTTTTTCAAGATTGGATGTACATAGATTTCAATTATCAAAATCGCAAAAACGAGTTCTTCGAAATATGCTTGAATATTTGAAATTCGACAGGAAACCAAAACAAAAAAGGTTAGGACGAGGGCGGCTCAGGGTAAGACGGGAGTTTCCCAATTCATCCCATCGCGAAAAATTTATTAATAAAAAATGATATTTTACCAAAGATTACTCAAATTTTTCTTATTTTCATAACGTTCCTATTCCTATTCGATCGTCAATGATGAATGTATGAGAGTTACAGTGTCCTTATTTGAGTTCATCAAATAGGGACACTGTAACAATACAAATGGACTGTTACGTGATTTTGGGACTCAAAAGTATTGCTTATTAGCTACATCATCGAACAATGAAATTTGAAATACCTTTGGCCGTTCGACATAGACAGGAGTTTGTTTGTTAGGCTCTCATGCGTTCATCTCTGCAATATTACAATACATAACAATGCTATTTTCCCGGGCCACAACAATTTATCAACCGGACACTTCATCAACTGCCAATTCTTGTATATGTTGCACTCGATCCAGAGATTCACCCGACTCAGAGTCGGGTACCCAATCCAGAATCAACGATCTTGACTCTGGATCGGGTACCTGACTCTGAGTTAGGTATCCGATCAAGTGAACTCTGGATCAGGTACCCTACTCAGAGTCGAGTGAATCTCTGTATCGGGTGCAACATATATTTCATTAAATTACATAAAACTGCACAAGTTTTTGGTTGATGAAGTGTCCAGTTGATAAAATGTCCCTGGTTGATAAACTGTCTAGTTGATGCACTCTCGTTCGGCCGCAATGACAGCCCTTGGGTTAAGGAAAATGCAAAAATATTTTTAAAATTTTAATTTTTAGCGATTTGTCCGACGTATATAAGAACGATTTGAACAATATGTCGAAAAAATTTTTCAATAATAAGTCTATTGAAAAAGAGATATGCCTAAATAAAAAAGTAAAAATTGATGGGCCATGTGAGAAGAAAAAAAATTTAAGAAAGCAACGAGCTTTGGAAAAACTCCTCAAAAAAGGAGTTGACATAGAACAAGTAAAAAAAAAAAAATTTGTTAAAAATTTCAAGCAGAAATTTTTAGTACCAACTTGAAAGAGCTAAAAAGGAAGAAACACGTCGTCGTACCATTGAATCGTTTTTATTGCCATATGCACATGATTGGAAACATAAGCTTGAGGTATCTTTTAGAAAAAAGAAATTTTAAAAAAAGTCCTAGATATTTTTGTAGAGCATTCTCAACTTGTAAAAAATTTGAATGAATTAAATTGATGAGCTGCGCACGTTTTACAGTAAATTAACCAGGGATGCCAAGTGCATGGAATCAATGAATATGAAATTCGTTCTTTCCCTTGTGGATCCCTTTAAATTCTCTTTCTCTTTCAGGCCTATATGAGCTTTTACGCTTCGGTGTTACTGTCATATTAACACCTAAGAATAAGCTATCTAAAAAAGTAGAGAGCAAAAGTTCTACAAGAATTTAATTTAAAATGAGGAAAAATTGGCTTTGAAACAATTGTAGTTCAAAAAGATTCATGGTTCATCGCGTTTTTTAGCATTAAAAAAACTAAACGTTTGAAGATTCACAAACGATGAAAAATTTGAAAACAAACAATTGAATATTTTCAAACGAGTGAAAAAACATTGCTCTGATCAATCACTTCGATAACCACTTTCATTGCAAATCAGGAAACAAGTTGACTGATTTGCAATAAAAATGATTAGCGAAACGATTGTTCTATTATAAGAAAATGAGCACAATATACAAAACAGAAAAATATGCATAATGTCGAAAGATTGCTTCGTTTTTTTAAATGAGGACATTTCAAAAATAATAACAAGCCTTATTAATAAGGACACTTGGTACCCTAATAAAAAGCAACTGCTTTAGCCACTGCGATATAGCCCCGATAAGTTAAGAGGAACATAAAATCAATATCACCTAAACGCATAAAATATTGAAGTTTGCAGGTTAATTTACTGTAAAACGTGTGCAGCTTATCAGCTAACCCATTCAAATTTTTTACAAGTTGAGGATGCTTTATAAAAATATCTAAGACTTATTCGAAATTTCTACCATCAACTGGGGTGGTTCCCTTGTTAGATCGCTTTTTTAAGATTCGCATAATAAAGAAAGACAGCCTGGAATTCAAACAAACAATAGAAGAAGTTTATGACATATACTTTAAATATCAAAACGCTGTTCACGATAATGCTATATCGAGAGAAATCTTCGAGGAAAGATTTATTACGGGTCCATTTATCAACAACAACGATGATGGAATTTCACCAACTCTAGGTCAGTTATCGTTTTTATATCTTTCTTGCCGAACTAACTTGATAAATTTAGGTGCTTATCAACAACATTACGTACTCGATGGACGTATTATAGCCGTTGGTATTATTGATATATTGCCTAATTGCTTCATATCTGACTACTTTTTCTACGATCCTGATTATTCTTTTCTTTCGCTGGGTACTTATTCAGTGCTAAGGTGATTTTAATTTCTTTCAGCAAAATAAGAATAAAACTTTTTTTAGCGATATCGCATTTGTTAGGCAATTAGCAAAAAACCGATCAAATTTACATTATTATGAATTGGGGGATTATGTTAGCAATAACGAAAAACTATCCTATAAAGCTAATTTTCGCCCTTGTGAACTACTGTGCTCATACAGTCTACAATGGGTATATTGGTTTTTAAATTTATGATAATTCATTTTCATGCTTTAGGTACCATTGAGTGAATGCAAACATATAATTGAATCAAATGAAGGAAAATTTGTTAAACTTCGATCGGAAGCTTCTTCAATCCATGTACCGGAAATATTAGATGTGAAATGCCTTCATAAAGGATCAATTTCTAACTATAGTGATATAAGATTATCATTGGAGAAAAGAAAAGTTGTAGAATTGGATGAAACGTTACAAGACTACGTTAAATATGCCGGTGACTTTGCTACTGAAATAGTACTTTATGTTCACGAATGATAACATTTCGATTATTTAACTTATGGAATATATAAGAAAAAGTTTTATTGATTATAAAAATTTTTAATTTATTTTTCAAGTGCACCATTATAGTTGAACCCAAAAGAAGATAAACTCCACCAATTGAAAATAAGAAAACTATCTTAGCAATATATAGCTTAAAGTTCCCAATCACTTTGAAATTTTATAACATACAACAATAACAATACAACAAAAATTATTCAAAATATCCACTCTTAGCTTCGATACATTTATTTAATCGTTTCGAGAAGTCATCGACAATCTTATTCAGTCGCTCCAGCGTTATTTCTTCATCCCAGGCCTTCAACAGAGCTCGCTTCAACGATTCAACTGTCTTATGTGGCTTTGAACAAGCTGTCGCTTTCAGAATGCGACATATCGAGTAATCCATCGCATTCGATTTAGGCTTATGAGCTGGCAACTCCTCCGGCGCAATAAAATCCATCTCTCCATATCTATTTTTATAACCTTCTTCGTCTTGGAGAAATCACAATGTGTAAAAAAAATTCAAAATCATGTCCGAAGCTCAATACCTTCAATTTTACGTGTATTTTCTGAATTTTCTAACCTCTCTAAAACACCCAAGATAATGTTTTTTCAGCCAAGATTTCTTTCTAGCAGAGGTATTTCAATATGAAGAACATTTCTAGCGTAATTTCGAAAAAATCTGAGCAAGAAATTTTTTCGATCCCATTTCTACTCCCACGTGTAAAAATGGCTCAAAAATCGAAATTTTTTTCTCGGATTTTTTCGAAATTGCGCTATAAATGTTCTCCGTATTGAAATACATTTGGCAGAAAGAAATTTTGGCCGAAAAAAATTATCTTGGATATTTTAGAGAGGTTAGAAAATTCAAAAAATACACGTAAAATCGATGGATTGAGCTTCGGACATCGTTTTGAATTTTTTAGAGATTGAATTTTGACTCGAAATGAATTTGAAAAACTTTCCCATGCGTTAATCTCACTAAATAAATTCAACTTGAAGCGAGCTCGAACCGTTTCAAGCTTCGGAAATACGAACAATCGATGCCCGGCATAAATATACTCCCGAAAGTCATTTTCAGGCAAAAAATTTTAAAATTTTCGATTTTCGCTTCAATACACACACTGATCCCTGATTCAAGATCAGGAAAGCATTTTCAAGCGTTGAAAATGCGTGCAATCAATTCCCCACATAAAATTAGCCTAATAGTCATTTTTGTAAAAAATTTTCTGGTCGAAAAACATGAAAAAATACCGGTTTTTTTTCATGTACCCTGTACTATATCATTATGGCAAATCGAAAATGTTCTACTGATAAGGTCATAAATTTTAGATGACTCATATACAATAAAAAAATGACGTTTTATAGATTTTAGCGACTCCATCCGCATTTATTATTAAATATTTCTTTATATGTGTAAAACGCTTTCTTTGTGAGCTAAGAATTAAAATTTTTTGTTGTTATTTTTTTATTTAACAAAACATCGATAAAACCGTGTTATTGAAGCAAAAATTTTTATTCTTCTTTTAACTTTTTACCCATGTCGTTCATTGTTTAGTGTTTCAGATAGTCCTGTAAAAATGGAGAAAAAATCAACACTACTTTCTATTCCTAATAAAGAAACCGAATATCAATGTATTCATTGTAAATCTGGAAAAAGCGTAGATTTAAGTAAGTAATAATTTTATTCATAATACCTAATTTGAAAGAATCTTATCTTTTTTTGATGACGGAAAAAATTTTCTTTAGAATTATGGGTTTATCGTCTTGATATATATCATTATGATTCATTGTTGAATTTTGGATGGTATCGGTAAGCATGCAATTTTAACATACACTAATCAAACAAAATTTAGTTCCTATGGTCGTTTATACCGACCGATATATGATAAAACTTGTTGCCCACCATATCAATCTAGGTACATTTATTAATTTATTTAGAAATTTTTAAAGTAATTTTTTCAAGATTGGATATACATAGATTTCAATTATCAAGATCACAAAAACGAGTTCTTCGAAATATGCTTGAATATTTGAAATTCGATAGGAAACCAAAACAAAGAAGGTAAGGACGTGGGCGGCCCAGGGTAAGACGGGAATTTCCCCATTCATCCCCCATCACGAAAAATATTAATAAAAATAGTGTTTTTCCCAAAAATTACTCAAATTTTTCTTATTTTCATAATGTCCCCCCCCTATTTGATCCACAATGATCGCCCTTGGGTTAAAAAAATGCAAAAATATTTTTAAAATTTTAATTTTAAGTGATTCATCCGACATATATAAGAAAGATTTTAACAATACGTCGAACAAATGCTTCAATAATAAGTCTATTGAAAAAAATCTATGCCCAAATAAAAAAGTAAAAATCGATGGACCATATGAGAAGAAGAAAAATTCAAGAAAGCGACGTGCTTTGGAAAAACTCCTCAAAAAAGGAGTTGACATCGAACAAGTAAAAAATTGTTTTTTGACAATTTCAAGCAGAAATTCTTAGTACCAACTTGAAAGAGCTAAAAAGGAAGAAACACGTCGTCGTACCATTGAATCGTTTTTATTGCCATATGCACATGATTGGAAACATAAGCTTGAGGTATCTTAAAGGGTTTTAATATTTATAGGATATATATTTCTACCACCAACTGGGGTGGTTCCCTTGTTAGATCGCTTTTTTTAAGATTCGCATAATAAAGAAAGGCACCCCGGAATACAACCAAACAATAGAAGAAGTTTATAACATATACGTAAAATATCAATTCGTTGTTCATGATAGAACTGAATCGAGAGAAATCTTCGAGCATGTATTTATTACGGATCCATTTATCAACAACAACGATGATGGAATTTCACCAACTCTAGGTACATAATCGTTTTATATCTTTCTTGACAAACTAGCTTTATAAATTTAGGTGCTTATCAACAACATTACGTATTAGATGGACGTATTATAGCCGTTGGTCTTATTGATATGCTGCCTAGTCGCTTCATATCTGGCTACTTTTTCTACGACCCTGATTATTCGTTCCTTTCGCTGGGTACTTATTCAGTGCTTTGGTATTTCCATTTTTTTATTCAGCAAAATAAGAATAAATTTTTTAGCGATATCGCATTTGTTAGACAATTAGCAAAAAACCGACCAAATTTACATTATTATGAATTGGGTATTTATGTTAGCCATAACAAAAAACTAGCTTATAAAGCTAATTTTCGCCCTAGTGAACTACTATGCTCATACAGTCTACAATGGGTATGCTTGTTTTTAAATTTATGCTAATTTATTTTCATGCTTTAGGTACCATTGAGTGAATGCAAGCATATAATTGAATCAAATGAAGGAAAATTTGTTAAACTTCGATCGGAAGCTTCTTCAATCCATGTACCGGAAATATTAGATGTTAAATGCCTTCATAAAGGATCGATTGTTAACTATAGTGATATAAGATTATCATTGGGGAAAGAAAAAGTCGTAGAATTGATGAAAAGTTACAAGACTACGTTAAATATGCCTGTGATCTTGCTAATGAAATGGTACTTTATATTCACAAATGATAATACTTTGAATGATAATACTTATTTAACTTATGGAATATACAAGAAAAAGTTTTATTGATTATAAAATTTTTTTAAAATTATTTTTCAAGTGCACCATTATAATTGAACCCAAAAGAAGGTAAACTCCACCAGTTTTAATTTATTTTGAAAAATAAGAAAACTTTCTTAGCAATATATAGCTTAAGGTTCCCGATCATTTTGAAATTTTATAACATACAACATAAAACAATAACAACACAACAAAAAAGTTGTGCATTGCATTACTACGAGGTCAGAATTAGGAGCGATTACTTCAAGGGTCCCATAGTTCTCTGGTACTGGGCTTATCTCTTTTCCCCTCAAGGCTGGTTCAAACCCCGCATGAGGCTAAAAAATTTTGCCTAGTATTAATATCCTCTCCAGATAGCCAGAACTGTTGCGAATTCTTTTAACCCAGCTTATAGGGGGCACAAGGTCCGATGTAGCCGGTTCTCTAGAATATTCTACATTACAAAAATTATTCAAAATATCCACCCTTAGCTTCAATACACTTAATCGTTTTCAATATTACCTATTTTTTTCAGATCAGTTGGCCAAAAGTCTCAGAAATCTGTCCAAAAGTTTCAGAAATACGATCAATGTACTTTTCATTTTTAGTATCAGCAAATATCTAGTAATTGAAAAATAAGTCGATCGTATTTCTGAAACTTTTGGACACCTGATCTGAAATTTTTGCCACCCCCTAGTAGGTAATATTGGAAACCCTGTATCTTGGTCAGGAAACCCTATGGGCCGAAAATACCAAAAAAATTTTATAATCAAGTCGGGTATGACGAATCGTTTGAAACCGGTTTCGGTAAATCGGAGAGGAGCATGTTGATAATGTTCCTTGTAAGTTTACAAGGTAAATAAATTTGGCGTACAATAATAATTTTTTGTTTTATGCTTATGTGAACTTTGTGCGCGTGTGTTATATCTTCTAACACAGGCACGTATCAAAATTAAAGTATTAAAAAAAACAATGTAAGTCTTTCAAAACATTTAATTTATTTCTTAAACATGTAATTTTAAATGAATACAACAAAAGTTCTTTTCATAAGGAGTGTTTTATGAAAATACCATCTCAAAAAAGCAGTGACAGTTTACATATAACGTGTGGGGAATCGATTGCGCGCCTTTCTGAAGCTTGAAAACGCTTTCCTGATCCTGATTCAGAGATTAGTACATGTTGGATTTTCGCTTCAATACACACTCTTATTTCCCTGAATCAGGGTCAAGGAAGTGTTTTAAAGCTTCGGAAATGCGCGCAATTGATTCCTCGCATAAAATTAGCCCTAATAGGGTCATTTAAAAAAAAATTTTTCGGACTTTTGCTCAAAATTTGAATTTTTGCTTATCGCTTCAATACACACACTCCGATTCAGTAAATCAGAAAAGCATTTTCAAGCTTCGGGAATACGAGCAATCGATTCCCGGCATAAATATACTCCCAAAAGTCATTTTCAGGCAGAAAATCTAAAAATTTTCGATTTTCGCTTTAATACACACACTCTGATCCCTGATTCATTGTCAGGGAAGCATTTTCAAGCGTTGGAAAAACGTGCAATCGATTCCCCGCATCAAACTAGCCTAATAGTCATTTTTGAAAAAAATTTCGGGTTGAAAATATGAAAAAATCGCTCAAATTCCGGTTTGTTTATGCACCATGTACTAAATAATTATGGCAAATCGAGAATGTTCTACTGATAAATCACAATTTTAAATGACTCATATACACAAAAAAACTGACGATTTATCGATTTTAGCGACTCCACCCGTATTTATTATTAAATATTTCTTCATATTTATAAGACTCTTTCTTTGTGAACTAAGAATTAAAATTTTTGTTGTTGTTTTTTATTTAAAAAATCGATAAAACCGTGTTATTGAATTTTTATTCTTCTTTTAAAGGACCAGTCCAGTTATTTACAATCATAGGAAAAAATGATATATTCGGAAAGACCATGAAAATGGAGCATTTTTTGTTTTTACGGCATATTCTGAATCGTTGTAGTTTTCGAGATAATTGCGTTGAAATTTTGAATTGTGTACAAGCTCTTCGTTGTAATACACAAACTTTTTGAATTTTTTGCAGAAAAATCGATTTTTTAAATTTTCATAAAATGAACATTGTAGCAATGTTTTATAGCTAAATGAGACGAACAAAATGA
>JAQGBS010002202.1:0-13622 GCA_034698545.1 Acrobeloides obliquus | reverse complement strand
TCTTCTCGTTCTTCATAATGAGGATCTGTTCGGTCGAGCTCACACAATTGGCAGTTGCATGTAAAGCGATAGCGTTGTAGACGCTCAACCCGTTTTTTATATGGGCAGTTGAGATCGACGTAGTTCCACATGATTTCGTCACCTGTTTTTAAATCATTGACAGCATAAACCATCATTATATCACCATAAAATACTCGGGATGCATTTCCTAAAATTAGATAGTTAGTAGTGACGGCGGTATACTCCAGGCAGGTAGGTGACTAGCGGCGGTGACTGCACACCTGATATATATAGATTACACACCTGATATATATAGAAGGAGATAAGATTTGAGAAACTGCGCATAAGGTCTTATGTTTTCCAGGGTAGTTTTTTTGTCTGTTGGTCATAACCCTTATAAGGATGGAGTCAAAGCAGTGAAGGGTACCTAATAAGATTACTTACCCAAACAAGAATGATTGATATACGAAGGCAAGATCCATAAACCAGCTGCAAAAATACCCGTACTCGTATTCTCAAACATATTTCCAGGCATAAACGCATTAAATGTACAGATATTTTCAATTCTTCCAACATCAACCACCCCTTCTGTAATCTCTTCATCTCTATTACAATCACCCGCATATAAATCATATAACTCTCTAGTCCGCTGTGGATTTCGCTTAAGTGCTTGTACCGTTTCCAATATATTGACAGCTTCGACCCCAGTATCCATTTCATTGGTAAGCATATTATATGGGATAAGATGACTATTATTGCCATCTCGGTCATAAGTTAGATTAAAAGCTTTGGAAACTAGTAGCAAAGTGCCTCTAGGGACATCACGAGTGACCACCAAGCCTTTTCCCTTGTTTGGAATGTCTGCTACTTCAACGGGCCCAACATAATCAGCAACATCAAAATAGCCAATGCTGTTTTTGTAAGCTTCATCATATAACTTGCGTAGGTCATATTTTCCAAATTGAGCTTCATTTAAGCGTGTTTTGATCTTGTCGAGCTCTTTTATGGCAGCAGCATTTTTAGGGTAAAAAGTGAGAAGTTTGGAAAAGTGTTCAAGAGATAATTTCCAGTTTCGCATACCATATGCAGCTTTTCCTAATCTAAAATTTATAGGGTAGGTAAATAGTGAGATCATAAGCTGGGGGAGGGGCAGTGGCGAGGCAAGGGGTAGATGCCTCCAGTTGGACAAAAAATTTTTAAATCCCTAAGATAAAGGTGCTCTTATGTTTTTGGGAAAAACAGCCTTTTTGGGGAAGTGCCCCTATCCGACCCTTCTCTCTATGCCACTAATCCATTGCACACATGGGGGGGGGGCAATAGATTGGGAGAAGAGGCGACCAGGGCTACTTCAAATATGTTTTTGCCGACCAAAAACATAAGTGACCACCATTTTATCCGTCTTTCTACCCGTTAGAGAGGCGTGTGCCTATACACCCTATCCTCATTAACATATGGTGCATAGGTGGCATAGCTGGATAAGGGAGGGTTCATTTTTCAAAAACAAATATGCAATTATTTTTTACAACATTACTCAAAAGTGGACCCACTCTCCAAATTTGGGCCTAACGCTGCCCTTGGGGTAGGAAGAGGGGGAGATATATGGACTGAGCATATTTTTTTCTCTCCTACCTAAATAACGTCTTTTCTTCATCACCACCATTACTTTCAGCCTTTTTTGCCTCTTCATATGCCTCATAATAACGACCTAAGCCAATTAATACTAGTGCTCGGTTTAGATAAATAACCGCTGAATTTGGTTCAAGTTCTAGTGCTCTGTTATAATAGATCAAAGCTTTTTCGTAATCACATTTTTTGAATAAATCATTGGCTATATTTTTGACCTCCTCGAAACTTATTGATAGTTTTTTATACCAACAAAGGGCATTTGCGTTTCTAAATTTAGGTTGTTCATTAAAATTTAAAATTGTAAAAATTCGTGTTTTTTATCCCAAGGAGACCAAATTTGAATGGGAAAAAATTCGATTCCCGGCTGGGATCAAACTCTTATCGTTCAATTTCAATTTTGCAAACTTGCTCCTGCGCCATCAGTTTTGACATTTTTTATTTTGGTGGTAAATGCTCTATAAAACATAAACTATACCTTAAACTATCATGCTCTGTTTCATCAACAAAAATCACATCAGAAGGCGAATCTACCCGAATAACAACATTTTTCTTGTCCTCAGACTCATATTGCAAATAAGGCTCCTTGATTATTAATAAAGCTCCCTTTTTAAATATACTAGTTTTGTTTATGTCAAAATGGAAATTTTGAAGTGTAAGCTCTTCAATTTCATCATTTATATCTTCAATCAGCGTGGATATCCCCATCAGTTTAGGGCTAATATAAGCATCAGTAATTGTCCGACATAGCAAGTAATAGCCCTTGTGGATCATAGGAATTTGCATATCTTTCAATGTGGTAGGTTTTAATTCGGCGATTGAGAGCTTAGAGAAATGGCGCTTGCCTGAAATTAATATACAGGTGTGCCAAAAAAGAAGACTTTTGTGATCTTTTGGGGCCTGATATTGTTCTAAAAATAACCCCTCTATTGGTAATTTTATGCGGGGAATCGTCTGCGCACGTTCCCTAGCTCTGAAAACTCTTCCCTGATTCAGGAAAAATTTTTCCTTTAAAGTGAAATGTTTATTTTTCGCATTTGCAAAAACCCAATTATTCTCTGAATCAGGGCCTGAGAAGCATTTTGGAGTTTATAATGTTTTATTAAATCATTTCAATAAACAATCTGATTGATGCCTGAGTACAGGCAAATTTGAGTTTTTTTCACAATTTTTTTTGTTCATAACTTTTAACCGTTAGATATTCAAATAAAAGCAAACAATGCTCCAAATTTTATGCTCTATCACATGGCATCAAACTTGGTGAAAATTAAACAATTGAAAAATTTTATATAATCGTGAAAAAATTTGTAAAAATCCTATTTTTTGAATATCCTGTAGAAAGAAAAAGATTACGCGCATAGCCGAAGATTGCTGTCTGATCGTGATTCAGGGTAGATGTGGGCATATTGAAAATAAAATCGCCTGAATCAGGGACGAAGAAGCGTTTTTATGCTTAAAAAATTCGCTCAATAGATTTCTCGCATAAATTTCCCAAAGAAATGGTTTCTAAACAAAAATCCAAAATAACTTCTTTGACCGTAAATCAGGGAAGAATTCGTTGTGTTCAAGCGCTAATTGCCTGAATCAAGTTCAGGGTACACATAATGATGATATTAGTTAAATTTTCTCTACCTGTAATGAATATTTTCTTAAATGTCTTGTTAGTAAGTCCATTTTGTACTTGCACCTTTTCGTGCCATTTTTCAAGAGTCTTATTACGGTTGCGAGTTGATCTGGATGAGGGTTTACTTTGATTTAATTTTTCCAATTTTTCGATAATATCTGCTTCTTTTTCAAAAATTTCATTTTTGCTAGGAACCATAATTTTCTAAACATAAAAATCATAAATTTTATAATACGATCAATGGCAAAACCAGTTCATTGAAAATCATTCTGCTAGTTTTAATGGAAAAATGGAAATTTAGAAAAAGATAGTTTTGACATTTATTTTGTATATGGGAGGGGGTCGCCACACGTGTACAAGTGGATCTTCGATAATCCGATCCAATTGCACGACTCCTAGGTCTTAAAAAAAGGTCGCGCTTCGCGAAATGTGTCGTTCATGGCCGCGTATCATGCACGACCTCCCCCTCTCAACCCCTTGCGCTATGCACGAACCAGGTCTTTGTTCGAAGACCCATTGTGCATGTGTGGGGGTCGCTATTGAGAGGTTTTTTTAAACTTAATTTTTTATCAAAAATTATTTTAATTTTTCTACTCGGGGTTCTCAAATATGGGGAACACGATAGCTATATTATTTTTTAACAATAAATTTTGTAAAAATTAAAAAATTAGGGGGTTATCCCTTAAAAATTGAAAAATTGCGAGTTTCAAAAATGGTAAAACAAGGAACGGCAAGAAAGCGATTTTTTTCAACGCGTTTCAAGAATTTTCTCCATTTTGGGCAAAAAACAGCAATTTTTTTATGAGTTTTGGTCAATAAATTTAGAAAAAGCTTTACCCAAAGAAAAAATAAATATTCAAATTTCACGACCCTTGGGGGGGGGAGGTTGCTAATTGAGAGGTTCGCCTAATCGATCTAGAAGGGGGTCACTATTAAAAGGTTTGACTGTATTATACGTACTGATAGATAGGCATGCCATATTAAAAAATTGTATTTTTCCATCATGAGGAGTTCGGGTCCCTATCCCTATGGTTTTCTGTATAATTTTGTTTTTTCTCTCCAACTTTTCTCAATGTTATGTTTAGATCATAAAAACTCACGAATTCACCCTCTTTAGAAGAAATAACTTTTCTAAACGTATAGCCCAGAAATTACAGTAGTCACCGAGGTACACTTCTGCCTTCTAATAATTTCAGGCATATTATATAAGAAGTCTCCGTTTCTAAGTTTAGTGACATAAGGTTCTCTAAACTTTCATCTAATATGACGTCTTTGGCTCATAGCTTTTTTTGTTACACAGAGAAGTACTTTTCTCCGTCTGTCTCAATTGAATGTCACCACTTTCATATGCAGCTGTTTGAGCTAGTACATAGATCACCCAATTGAGACAGACAGTAAAATGCTTTAAAAAGTTAAAAAAACAGCTAAACAAATATAAAGACGCAACAAAAACTTGAAAAGAGGGAAATCTATTGTAAGTTAAACGCAAACAGAGCATTATTTTTTACTTTTGTCCGTTCTAAGAAAGTGGGAATTGTTATTTGATATATGGGGTGTGTATTTCAAAGTGCAAGCTGATCAACAGTGGAACGTTTAAGCTCAAGTTTTGGGAAACCGGAATATAGGTTTACAAAAAATTTTTGAGATGTAAAATTTTGCTTAAAGGGTAGCCTTTACAGCCAGATCTCCAAAAAATTTTTTTACAAATTTTGTAGAAAAGACCCTTCTAGGGTAATTTTGATGCAAGAAATCGATTGCGCGCACTCCCGAAGCTTGAAAATGTTTCCCTGATCTTCATCCATGAAAATATGGTCAATAAATGTATATAATTACATAGATTTTACTGTGCTACAGTACCGGCCAAAAACCTTTACAATGAACTATAAAACGTCAATTTAATCGTTTATTTTATATTTTTAACCCAAAAAAGCAATAAATAACAAAAGAAAAACACAAAAAGCATAAGAAAAAGCCTAATATTTGATCGGGTATCCTTTAGCCTTGATCACAGCCTTCATTCTTCGCGGCATTGACTCAATCAACGCTCTAATGATATCCAAGGGAATTCATCGTCATTCTTCTTGGAGAGCACGGAATAGATCGTTCTGGTTGGTAAACTTTCTCTCACTGACCCTGCGCTTCAAGATCTCCCATAAGTGCTCGATCGGATTAAGGTCTGGACTTTGACTCGGCCATTTCATGACTGGAATATTGATCCTTGGATGGCGAAACCAACGTTTTAGAAGCTTAGACGCATGCTTGGGGTCATTGTCCTGCTGAAACTCGTCGAATCGATGGCGATGCTGCTTCCAATAAGGCAGTAGATTAGCCCGCAAGAGATCCCTGTATAATTCCTTAGTCATCGTCCCTTCCACCCGCACCATTGGTGCGGGTGGAAGGAAACAAGAAAAACAATTTTTTGACGTTTTATAGTTCATTGTAAAGGTTTTTGGCCGGTACTGTAAAAACCAAATTTTTCACGGATGAAGGTCAGGGAAGCATTTTCAAGCTTCTGGAGTGAGCACAACCCTGATCCTGACCCTGATTCAGGCGATTTCGCTTCAACAACTATTTCCATTTCTGAGGCACGAAAAAAGTTCCTTGACTCTGATACAAGCAATTTTCGTTTTGGTTTTCCCACCCTTTCTTCGAATCAGTGGATAAAGAAGCATTTTCGATCTCTGTAATGATTCCTTGTATAAAATTACACCGAAAGATGAAGATTAGAAAATATTTAAAATACACGAAATCAGAAATGGAAATAGTTATTGAAGAGAAAATTACCTGAATCAGGGTCAGGTAGATTTTTTCATGCTTCAAAAATGTGTGCAATCGATTCCTCGCATAAAATTGGCGCCCGGTAAACTGAGTCAAAATTAACTGAGTCAATTCTAAACTGAGTCAAAATCGAGTCAAAACTAAGTCAAAATTTTAAGTGAAAAAATTCTAAATAAAAAATTCCATTGAAGAAAAATCAATTTTAGGCAATTTTCCTTGAAAATTGAATTTAAAAAAAATTTTTAAATCTCTCCTTCATAAAATTGACTCAGCTTAGAATTGACTCAGTTTACAATTGACTCAGTTTAGAATTGACTCAGTTTAGAATTGACTCAGTTAATTTTGACTCAGTTTACAGGGCGCCATAAAATTACTCCCGAAAACATTGCTTCCGAAAAAATTTTTTACGCTCATCTCCGCTAATTTCAAAATCACCAGTTATTTTACGACACCCTGTATATAAAATTTTCGTTGTAATACACAGTACATTTGAACACTAAAACCCCGTTTTTGGACTCTTCGTAGAATTGACATAAAAAAATGTTTTTCGAGATTTTTTCTTGAAATTTTTTGCATAACAATCTACATATCATGCCACGAGGAACCTGGTTCTATATTGGATTACTGAACTAGACTACTGGAAGGTGTCGAAAAACGAGTTTCAAAAGCTCGAAAAAGTTGTTTTTGCGAAATGGAAAAAACAACTTTGCTCACAAAAATGCCCAAAATCGCCTTTTTCGGATTTTTGAAACTTGTTTTTCAACACCTTTCAGTGATCTATTTCGGTAACCCAATATAAATCCAAGATATAGATTTCACTCAAACCCTGTAAACATGTCAGAAAATAAGCAATTTTTAGTTTAAAAAATTGAATTTCTATTTTTTTGAAAAAATTTTAAATTAACTTTTTATATGAACAATTTTGAATATAATTTTATTCAAACTTTAAAAAACTGTGCTAAAAATCTTTTTGATGCCATTTTCAAAAAAGCGACAAGTGATACAGAGTTTAGTCATTTTACATTTGATGTGCCAGTCTCTGCATAAATAAGAACATCTGCTTTTTGTTTTATTAGTCTAGAATAATTTACTCATTTATCACATAAATACACACCGAGTAAAGTTCAAACTATGCACAAGGTCAGTACACCATCAAATTTTGAAGATAAAAAGATTAGAAATCCAATACATGCCTGATAAAAAAAGTTAAAATTTTTAATAGTGATAAGGAATATGCGAAAATTTTTATTCAATTTAAAAAAAGATGATAAAAAAGATTAAAATTATATTTAATCCTTCTTTTGCTGTTCGTTTTAACCAAATAAACGTCATAGGAATCAAGATCACCTACGACCTAAAGATTTGAGCAGCATGACAATGTTTTATAAGATACATAACTCTAAATTGTCGATCATGCTTAATGGTAATTGAAATGGTTATTGCAATAAAATTGAAAACAGTCATGATAAACAGCAATTTCAATTCGAATATAACAATGGAAACAAGAATAGCAACATTTATCTGCACCCGATGTGAAGCCATGTAAAATTTAAACAAGATTCTGTGTCTTGTCTAAAAAATCCATACTGTCATGGTGTCTACGACAATGTTATCAAAGTCGAATTTTACAGTGGGACACTGCCATTTCCAGAAAGATATGATGCACCAGCAATTAAATTGATTTCAAGCTTAAAAACTATTTTATAGTATTTATTGATTAGGTCCTAGAGGCGAAATTATGCCCTGCCCTTGGAAGGGGGCTAGATCTTAATGTACGGAGCCGAGTTCCCATTTTGAAGCCAACATAGTTTGAAATATCATTTTAGCTTAAAATGCGCTAGTTTTTTGTACTCGCTGTTTTCGACTATGGGGAACATGTTTGTAATATTATTTTTTAACAAAAATTTTTGTAAAAAATTAAAAATTTAGGGGGTACGTCCTAAAAATTGAAAATTGTAATTTTTTCGAGCTTCAATTATATGTTGTTTAAGCGTAAGCGTTATCGATGGTGCTGAAAACGATGAAAAATTTTTTTAGCTAAAAAATTGGTTACCCCTAAAAATTAAGAAATTTAATTTTTTCAACTTTCAGCAAAATAGATATCGAGCTTTGGGTGTCACAAAAATTCTGTAAGGATACTTATTTTGATAATGAATTTTATCGTTTTCTAGTAAGTTTCGTTTTAAATCTCCTTTAACAAAGTTGTAGAGCTTGATTTCTCCTACAATTTTCTTAAAGGTTACTTTTGATGAAAATCGATAAAAACGAGAAAATCGCACGAAAAAGTAATAACCCTTAAAAAATTTTGTGACATAAAGCTTTGTTTTCTTAAAAAATGTGTTTTAAATGGAGTTATTGTTTACATTGTGTAAATACTTATGCGTGTATGCATAAAGATTATAAGGCTCATTTGTTAAGTTAAAACGTACCAATCAATAAAACTGTTTAAACGGCTGTTTCCATGGCTATTTTTTATTACTATTTTTAGTCAACAATTTCCCGTCGTTATAAACTATCTTTTGGACTTAAAAGTTTGCATTGTGCAATTTTATGCAAGTGAGGGAGTGATGTCAGAGTTTGCTAGTGATCAAAGTACACTTTGTTTGCGCTGCAATAAAGGCGAATGAAAAAGAAAGTATTATACGTTTGTATTTATAGCTATAACAGCACGCATTACTTTTCAAGCTTTTTAAATTTTTTAAATTTAAAAAAAAATATTTATTTAGACAATATGCTAAATACAACAATTTTCTTATGTTCATCACCTTTTTGGGTAACTCATCTTTTTTTAAAATGTTCCAAAATCTCAAATTTATAGATCCCTATAGATAGAAATACCTCAATTCCAGAGGCAATTTCCGACTGTTTCGCATTTGTAATTTTACCGGCAATACCTCTAGTTTTGGCGTTAATTACACCGTTATTTTTATTAATTTATTCACGTATTTTTATACAGCCTAAGTTAGCTGTTACTAAATGTGTTGTGTTAAAATTGGTAAGACTAGATTTTACTAGATTTTAGAGATAATAAAAAAATTTAGTGTCTTTTTTTCTTATACCTTCTACTATCGCTTACTCAATTTATTTATTGGACTATTATTTCTATTTCTAATAGTGAAATTTATCATTTTTCTTGGATAAATTTATTATTTTCTGTAAGTTTATTAGCTAAATTTTATAAATGCTGCTCATTGTTTCTCCAGACAAAAATTAGGAGTGGGATAATCGCAAAATCCAAGGTTTAGAGGGAACACCCAAGAGATATGGGGATTTTTTGCATTTTGTATATACTAATTAGAGATCAGAAAACCGGGGAATTATTCGGTTTTCCCCGATCGGAGATTTTTGTATAGACCCCCTTAAACAATTTTTTAAAGGAAAGTGATGTTCTACAAAGTTGCATCCCTTGAATTGAAATGACTCCTTGTCGATGTATAGCGGTGTAGAAAAAATCGTTTTCAGGGTCGGGGAAAAATGTGCTTTTTCCAAAAAGAAAAGTTTTCGAAATTCCTTCAGGAAAAAAAGAATGTTTTCAACTTTTCGAAAATGATTACATAATATGTGAACGACCCCTTTGATCCAACGTTATTCCATGACAATGGGAGATATGATCAATGGTGTTTAAAATTTTTTTTTAGTTTCTTATATCACTATCTTATATACAATGCTTATATAATGGAATTGTAAGTAGTGGTTTAATACATTTCTCTTGGTTTATGCAATTTTTATCTTTAATACCAAATGGTATATTATGGTGGAAAATATTATTAAATCCCGTAGGTTTAATTTTTTTATTCCATACAAAGCTTTTTAGGATTTGTATGAAAATATCCCAAGAATATATGGATTTATTTCATATTTGATTTTTCATGTGATTTCATTTACTTTATTGTTCATTCTTTGTTTTGCTGATAGACATTCAACAGCAAATGAAAATTTTGAAAGGGAGAAGGTAAATTTAACGCCTCAAAAAATAAAAGAAGAAAATTTTAGCCTGTAAATCCAGCATTAAAATCATCAGCCATTTCTCGTTTTATCTATTGGTATGTCAATCCATTTCTGGCAAAAGGATCAAAAGGAAAATTTGAGTTTGGCGATCTTTGGGCCTTGGATAAAAGGTTTCTACTATATTCTTGAAGTAAAAAAATAAGTAAAGTAAATTTAGGCACACCTCTGATTATTTGGCGACTCGTTTTTATCAAATTTTGCAAAATAAAAGGCCAATTAGTAAGCTTTTAATTCATCATTTTTATAAAAGTCTGAAATGTAAATAAATTTTTTACAAGGGAAGTGCACCAGAAGTTGGTGCGATTTCCAAAAAATCCGGTATATTATTGTAGAGTACCCCCAACTTGTCAGTAAAAATGGCGGAGTTAGCTGCTACTTCGCTAACCTATTGGAGCTACGTCGAGTTTATGTCAACAAATGGCGTTTCTATTGAAACCAAGGGGGTCCAAAAACACTTTTGTCTTACTTTTTTCGTCGAACTTTTGACATTTTACCATTTTGGCTATGGGGACCCCTACAAATTCAATTTTTTTTTAAATTTTAAATTTTTTTCTAAAAACTATCAGAAAATGTTCACCATAGCCAAAAAGTGGAAAATGTCGAAATTTCGACGAAAGAAGTCAAATAAAGGTACACTCGGACCCCCTTCATTTAAATGGAAACGCTATTTTTTGATATAAAACTTCTTGTAGTTCCAATAGGTTAGCGAAGTAGCAGCTAATTTGTACCGACAAGTTGAGAGTACTTTACAATAATATACCGGATTTTTTTTTGAAATCGTACCAACTTCTGGTACACCCCTCTTGTTAGGTAAAAAATCTAAAATTCCATGGATATTTTGGCCTTTGCTGCGCACAACATGGGTACCTTTACTAGCATCTTTTATACTTACCTTGCTGATGTTGCCATTACATTTAGTTAACCCTTTATTTCTTACGTAATTTTTTGCATAATTCCAATTTTACAAAAGTCACATATTTTTAGATGGATAATAGACTCGGTTACTAACCATAAGCCATTTTGGTTCAGTGCTTTAATCGTTGTTATCATGTTTATTACTAGGGTCTTCAATGAATGCTTGTTTACAAAAATGGATCTGTATGGCCTTGAAGGTAGAGTAAATCAGCTTTAATACACATGTCCAAGCAGGGAATAAGGGTCAAAATTTGTAGATAAGTCATGCGGTAGCGTAATTGTAAGGGAGGAGTTCTGGGATGTTCCCCAACCATACCGGCCGAAGGGCCGGAAAAAATTAAGGACAGGGTCCCTTATGATTTTTTCAAAAATTTAATGAAAAAAAAAGATATTGCGCGGGTTTTTGGTTACTCAGGCGTTTGGTGAAAGTTTTTTTACGGGTTTTTGGTTACCGAAGACTTTGGTTACCACCATTATTTGGTGCCTATCGGCCATAATATTATCCTTGGTGAAAGAAACTCCGTAACCAAAAACTGTAACCAAACGCCTCGGTAACCAAAAAACCGTAACCAAAGACCGTAATCGCTATTGGTAACCAAACACCTAGTGCCCTAAAATCGGACCCAATTATGTCACTTTAGAATATTTTTTAGCCAATTATGACACCATGGGTGATCTGACCTTATCCTTGGGCATGTGTGAACTTTAAATTGTAAATTTTTTATTTTTAGCATATATGAATGCAAAAACTGCCCTCATGAACATAATATTTGATAAAGTAAATTAAAAGATTTTAAAATCTTATAGAAGCTTTTAGATGTTGACAATTTCACCAGCTGCTAGAGCAAAAACTTCAGCAGGTGAATTTATCAACTTGATAACAACCGACATTGAACGAATCCGATATTATTGGTATAATTTAAGCGATTTTGTTTATGAAACAATAAATGTAACGTTACATAAAATTATCAAATTGCTTTATAATATCTTTTAGATCACCGTATGCATTATGCTGTTATTTGTTTTCTTGGGACATAATGCAATGTATGGATTGATAGTAATCATTTGCTTTGTGCCTTTAAATATGTGGTGCGCTAAATTGGAAGCCAAATTTGAAGTAAAGCTTTTTTTGCTTTACCCATGAGGGGATAAAAATTTTAGGATGCACAAATGGAATTTAAAGATGAGCGTTTAAAACTTATGAGTGATGTCCTAAGTGGGATAAAAGTTCTGAAGGTAAAAAATAGCCCTTAGAAATTACACTTTTTTAAATTTGAAAAATTTTTAGCTGTATGCATGGGAACCACCAATGCAACAAAGGATTGCTGAAATTCGAGAAAAAGAAACCTCTGAACTTCGAAAGTCAAATTTTATTGGCATGGGAGTGATGGAGACTTCGTATAATATCTGTCCTATTTTGGTAATAACAATTTTAGTTCAAAAAAACTAATAGGATGGCAAGACTTAGCCAGAACCCAAGTTTAAGGGAGCACCAAATCAATGAAGAATTTTTCATAAAAATGGAAATTTTTTAAAGAAAAAGCGGACGCCAAATTGTCCCCTCGTTACTTTGCAAAATGGGCTAAAAATCTAAAGACCCCTCGCAAATTCAAGTCGGCTCATAAGCCAAGCTAGCTTGATCTTGATAATTGGAAATTCTATCGAAAACTAGATTTATACTTGACCCAAGAACACCCATATTAGAATAATAGACCGATAGTTAGATCTGATTAGCTTGAAAAAAGTCGATCTTGTTCTAATGATAAGGGGTGATAATTTTGTCTCGGTTAACTAGAAATTTCAGGCAACAATAGCCTGTTTTGTTGGATATACTCTTATTGAAGGAAATCAGTTAACACCACAAGTAGCGTTTGTCTCTTTAATGTTACTCAATATGGTGAGAAATTCTTCAAATCATTTTCCAATTTTGGTTAGCGAGGCTATCCGAGCTTTCGTTAGCATGAGAAGGATATCAGAATTCTTGGAAGAAGATGAACTCGATGAAGGTCATATTCAATCATCAAATTCTAACTTGAATGATAAAATTGGTAAGTGAAGAGGATATAAACCTAGATTCATAAAAATTTAGTAAATATGGAAAATTGTACATTTACATGGGATTCCGTAAATGATACAATGCCTAACCAACATTTACATGATTTAACATTAAATATAAGAAAGGGAGAATTAATAGGAATTGTTGGGCGTGTTGGAAGTGGCAAATCTTCTCTTTTGTCTTCTATATGCGGTAAGGATTTTTTTGTATAAATACATTTTTAACTAAATGTACAGAATGATTCAAATGTTCTGTCCCAAAATTTTATATCGAATCAATATAACAAAAATAATCACCATTTTCGTCAAAATTGTGCCCTAGGAGGTTTTTGCGTACGGGGAATCTATTCCCGCAAGAATTGAGCGATAAAAAATTTTTCTGTGGCCTTGTATGGGGGATCTTAGAAAGCATAGGACCTCTCAAAAAGGGGGTTTGCTCCTTTTAGAAGACATTATAACATCCCTAGTCTAGAAGTTGGCTTATTTTTGTTTTCTAACTAGATATTTTTTCACTTAATTTGTAGGTGAAATGCATAAACTTGAAGGTGAAACCCAAGTTTTTACTTCATCCATTGGTTATGTACCACAACAACCTTGGATACAAAACAAGACATTACGA